>JAPJYX010000071.1:0-42088 GCA_030503985.1 Himalopsyche tibetana
TCTGTGACGGGTACTTTTAGGGCCATGACAGCCTTATTGAAGTCTACGCCTGGGTTGTTTACAAACCAATCGTCAAGACCCTGCTTGCTGCCGTCTTGTGCACGCGGGAGTATTACGCTGAAGACGTCAGCCCCACGGGCTTTAAGCTTATCAACTAAGCGATTGTGCGCTTCAACTACGTCTTCATTGACCTCTATGTCTGAATCAAATATGATGGTAGCCTTGCGCTTGACCCAATTTACTGCATCAAGTATTTCCAAGAACGAGACGCCCCGGCTACTGCTGCTGATGGCGGACACACCACCGAGGCCAATGCAGGGGTATCCTTCTTTGCAGGTCTTGGCTGCTTTGAGCTCACCCTCTGTAATAATCAGGTCCACCTTGTGGTTGTCCAGGACTTCAGTCCAGTCTAGGTTTGTGGGGAAGTAGGCAGACAAAGAACTCTCTGACTGTGCTAAGTATTTTTTGTCTGCGTCTGTAAGTGTGGCCTCCCGCTCTGGTGTTGGCAGTCGTCTGACACGAAATGCTTGGGGCCAGTTTGGAGCAGGGGCTAATGGTTTACTTGGGTTTCGGGGGTCCCAGTATGGGATATGCAGGCCAGCATCGGGATACATGTAGCCTAATAGTTCAGTTGCTTGAATGTTGTCTACTGCAGCCATACCTAGCTGCTCCATGTCGTCAGCATCAAGACCTGAAGCTTGAAGTTTAATAATGGCCAGGTCTTTGACAATTCCAGGTTGTGCTGGAGCCCCAACGTTTTCCCATCCGTTAGGTGCTTCAGCTTTTGGTTTTTTTGCCATATTCTTGGGTCCTTAATTGACAAGTGACCCGAAGGTCACTGTTATATAGTTCTTAGTGCTTAGTTCCCAGGTCGAGTTAAACGGCTTTCTACCAGGAAGGCATTGTCTGACCCCTCAGCTTCCATGCGTGCTGCTTCTTCTTTGAACGCCTCAACCTGCTCACGTTCCATAATTGCATGGCGACCGGCTTGTGCTGGGTCCAACCAGTCTTTAGCCCGCACGGCGTACTCCTGCTCTAGTGCAACCATTCGTGCAGCTGTCAGCACCACGGGCTTTAGTGTTACCCCTTGCTTCTGCAATTCTGCAAGGAACAGACGGACACCTTTGGACTCATCTGTTGGGTTGACTAGTGCACTACTGAACCAGTCATTATCAATCAGCACAACAATTTCTACGGCGTCCCATGCAACTGGGTACCCAGTATCACGGGCAAATTCCACGGCCTCACGTCTAGCCTTTTCGTACAAGCTGTCCCACTTTTCTTGAGTTGCGTCCGGGTCTGGTGTGTTGTAGTCAAATCTCTTTGTAAGTAAACACAAATTTTGATGGCCCAGGTCCGCCAGCTTCATAGACAGCTCCCGGCCAACAGCCAGGTTCAAAAACCCACACGCTTCAGCCCTGGCGCGTCCGGGTCCGTGCGGCTGTGTTGGCGTGCACTACGTACGTTTGACATACATTCCTGTAGCACAGGCCAGGGCAACCAAGTTAAACGGCCTGGGCCTGCAACCAACGGTTGAGGTGACGGCTGGATATAGCAAACTACAGGGGTATGTTTTTTCTTAATGTTCGACATGATAATTTTTCCAAGTTAATCAAGGTCCACAGCGGTCAGACCAAGCAGCAATAAGGTGGACCGGCGTGTAGGGTGCTGAAGCCTACTAGCTACTCGAGGTTAAAGGAAGGCTCTCATGAAGCCAAAACCCTCGCATCACTATGCCGGTCCGAAAATAATTATAACACACGTTTCGAAGGTTAGCCTTTGAGACATTTACTTAGCACACCGATAATCATTTGGCTTAAGCACACACCAGTGGCGGTTAGAGCCTAAGTTCTTGGCGGCACGGTCGATAGCCGCCTGCTCCGCGGCACGCTGCTCAGGTGTCATGGGTATAATGGTGCAGCCAACAAGGGCGTACGTTATTAAAGTCAATAGTAACATTTTGGTTTTCATTTTGTGTCTTCTTTCTTTGGGGTTGGTTGAAGTGATTTTAGGAGTGCATCCGCCTCTTTCTGGCATGATGTGCACAGCCATTTGCCTTGGTTCTGTTGCAGCAATGAGATACGGTTCATGCACTGCCCGTTGCTGCACCGGGTAAGTTGTCTTGTCATATCAACCCGTCTTTCTTCAGTGCGTTCAGTACATTAGGCACACAAGGCGGCACGTACTCCCAGCTACTGTTGACTTCACGCAAGGCCTCCACCATTGCATCAAAATGAAGGGCTCGCTTGCATATTATCAGCTGTTGCTCTATCTCATTACGATGCTCAGCCCCGCTCAGCTGCCCACTTATCTTGTTTTGCCTGGTACCTCCGCTTTGCTTCTTTTGCCGGTGCATGAGTACCACACCACCACTTTTCTTTCTCAAAGTGGCTGCCGTTTTTTGTGCACTGTCTGGACTTTCCCCAGGCCCCAAACGCTACGCGGCCACAGCACTGGTGTTTGTCTGATATTTTTAGGTTTGTCATTTTGTTTTCCACTTCCCATTGGTTTTATCTTCAAAGACTTCGGTATACTGCTGTGCCATCTGTATACCGGCAATCATGGCCTCCAGCTTACCGTGCAGCTCCGGCTTAGTGCTTGCGTAGACGACATTGCTCATGGAGCCATTGACACCAGTCATCTCAACGAGCTTGCATGAGCCCATACAGCACTCAATAGAAAGGTTTCCGACGTTTGCCTTGTGCCCACCGCCCACGGTACCAGGTACCCTGGTCCAAGGCACTGCGGGCCGACCAAGCAGGCCGTTGAGATTAGCCACTTGTGTTTCAAGGTGATTGGTTGTGACTCGCATGATTCTCTCCTTAAAATATTGCGGCATTCAGCAATGCCGTAAGTAATTATACTGCAGTTTTAGCTGTACTGTTATTGGCTTGCAGTTCGTAGGCCTTGAGCTTACTCACCGCGACTTCGAGGGTAGTCAAATGGCCCGTCAAATGCTGTGGCCAGGGCGACTAGCGGGGAGCAGGCCATTGAATACGTGGTAGACCCATTGGAATGCATTTAGCAGTGCATAAAATCCCCAAACGACTAACAGTATGCAGGCCCACTGGACTACAATTGCAAACCATGATAGCTCCTTACCGCCCACTGGTGCAAGTGCAGGTGGCTTAGGCCACAACTACGGGTGCCACTGGCTTGCTGTGTGCCGCAACCATTGCGGCTATCGGGCTTAGTTCTTGGCTCATGCTACAAACACCTCGGCACGATTGTCTAGGAACTTTTGGCGGTTATTTTCTAGCTTATTCTCTTCCGCACGGCCAGACAAGTTAGCCTCGAATATGCGGTCTTCAGCATCAACCCATTGGTCGTAGGCCTTAATGAGTTTGCGGATGGCGGCTTTCCGCTTGGCACGTAGTTCTTGTTGAGCAGTTGTAAATGTTGTCATGATAGTTTCCTTTTAATATTGCAGGAGATAACAGCATCTCCCACGGGCTCAGGGCCATTGAAGGCCCCGGTTGTTTCCTATATAGTACCGACCATCGCTGTGCCCGGTACGTTGGTGCAGAGGATGTTAGTCTTGCTTTTTGCTGCGGGGTTGTGCCTGACCTACACCGCCATTGGCTAGAACATTTGCGATGAGGCCTTTGCGTCTTGCGTCCAGCGGTGCCAAGCAGCGAACCACGATTTTGCCTTGGCTTGGTCCTCCGACCACCGAAATTTCTTAACAGTCTCGGCTAGCACTTGTTTGTTGTCAAGGCCATCAACAATACACTTACGCATGAACCCACTGACTGAGGTTGGTGCGGTCAACTTCTCGATTTGTTCATCTGTCAGTGGTTGGTGAGGTGCCTTAGCCTTGACAGTTTTACTGTCTGGCAGACCTTTGGTCATGCCCTTAGACTCCGTAGCAATGATGGTGTAGCCTTGTTTTGTCTTCTTAATATGCTTGCCCGTGTCGGCTTCGTTGATGCCAATGGAAACCAGGTAATCGTGAGCCATATAACGTTCAACGTAAACATCTTGCTTAGCAGGTGCCGCAGGTGTCTTAGCTTGCTTTTTAGGTTTTGGCGGTGCGAATTTTGCAAGAGACGGCACAGGATGTTTTTTTGGCCTTGGGGCTCGGTGCTTGGGGCTCTGCTTGTTTTGCCGCTGGTGCACCCCCAACTGCTTGAGTGGCTTCGTCAACAAACACTTCGAAGCCTTGAGCATGCTTCTCAATGTACAGTGTGTAGTCGGTCGGTGCAACCCCAATCTTACGGAGTAGTGCGGTTGCTGAGTCACGTGACTTTACGATTTTGGCGGCCATGATAGTTTCCTTTTGTATAAGCAGCTGACGGGTTTAAGGTCATGTTCAGTCAGTCAGCAATTGTTTGAACATGCTGCTATTGTGCCGTAGTTTTTGACTTTATCAACTTTCTTGCAAAGTATTTTGTAAAAAGTTGTAACGAGCCTTGACTGCCTCGTCTAGTGTTTTGTAAATGCCAACCAAAGTAAGCACCCTAGCCCTCTGTACAGTTACTCTAAAGCGTGGGCCTTGGTTTTTTGTCTCAAAGCGGTAGACACCAGTGTGCCCAGTTTTGTTGTCTTTTCGTACCCCACAATTGAGTGTGTTTGTGCCTTGTTCTACGTCTCTAAGATTGCCCCATGTGTCATCATGCTTGATGCGGTTTTTGTGGTCTACAACCCCTTTCGGCCACTGCTCAGTCATGTAGAATACCGCAAGCCTGTTGGCTCTAAATGAGAAGCCGAGAAAGCTTATCATTTTGTAGCCTCTATTTGTCCAATGCCCAAGTGTGCTCCCGGATGTTCTAGAGGTGAATTGGCCAGTTGAAGGCTCATAATGTATTGAGTCAGTAAGAACTTTGTGACTTAGTTTTGATTGCTTGTAGGTATTTGTATGCATATAAACTCCTTAAGTACATTATAACATGTGAATAGTCGTAAATTATTTTGGGTCCGTTTTAGGAACTGTAGACCTTTGTTTTCAGAAGACCACGTACCATTTTAATGTTGTGTTAATGACCACGTACCTTACAGTAGTTATATTTAATAACTAAAAGATGTTTAAAATGGGACATTACCAATAGAAAAGTGAATAGCCGACAAAAATGTGTGGGTTTTGGTAAAGTGAGCACGGTCGACCGGATTGAGTTTTTACTTTTTCCTTTCTGACCCCGAACTCTTTTACTTCCCCACTAAAAAACCCCAGGAAAGGCCCCGGGAGGGTTGAATTCATTAGCTTCGCCGCTATCAAAACTAAGTTTTTTCATGACTTTCTGACCCAGCACTCGTTTCCCGGGTCATGGTAATCCAGCTCCCTGAAAGTACGTATTCGGTCCTCGGTTCTGGGTTCTGGGTTCTGGGTTCTTTATTTATTATTTATTTATTTATTTATTTAAAAAGTAAAGAAATAAAGAAGTAATAATAATAAAAGATATATAAATCAAGGACTTATAAAAACTTCCTACTTGCTCCCTAACTTACTTCCTTGTCCTCGGTCCTGGCAACCGCCTTGAGTATCACCTGCAGTTCAGGGCACCGAGAACAGTGTGCAGTGTGCAGTGTGCAGTGTGCAGTGTGCAGTGTGCAGCGAAACAAACCACCAGCTCAATAGCTATTCTGTCCGTCCTAGGTACTCCGTCCTAGGTACTCCGTCCTAGGTACTACATCAGTTCGAACAGCGACCGCGGCACCTGGCCCACCAAAGTTGCAGCTATTCCAATTGGTTCAGTTGGTTTGCAGTATCTGGTTCAGTTGGTTTGCAGTATCTGGTTCAGTTGGTTTGTAGTGATGGGTACCTGGTGGCTACGACGGACCGGGTATGCATAGAACCAACCAGGGCTGGGGCTTTGGCATATTCAAAATATTTTTAAGGCACTTAACCACTTTAGGGGCAAAGTGTGATAATCATGCACATGACCTGAGCACTTAGAACCGAGCTCTTGGTCGGTCGGTGAACTTTCGTAACTTTCATAGCCGGTTGATTATTCGTAGAGCTCGGTGCCTAAGTGCTTAGAACGTAGCCACGGTCTTAAACGTACGCGATTACGGAGCTCTAAGGGCTCAGACCTAGGGGTAACGGCTAAAACTTAAACGACCGCCCGTTTTGGGGCACATTGAAGCAACTAGAATCTAACAGAATGGCGACTAAACCTATTGAGATTAAGAGCAAGCGAGCCAAGGCCCATGAAGCCTCGGTCCGTGCTGTCGTCTCTAAGGTTAAATCAGCCACCGAGTTACGACGGCTTGAAGCTAAGGCAAAAGCCGAGGAGGTCAAGATTGCGAGAACTGAGACCCGGAGACTTCGAGCTGAAAAGTTGTCAGAGCGAGCTGAGGCCAAGAGACTCGAAGCACTGGTCAAGAACCAGGGCCTCGTGGTCAAAGAGACTAGGCGGCTCGGTCGGGTTAAAGCGGTTGAGGAGGCTGAAGCTCTTGAGGCTATGAAGGCTACTGCATCGCCCGCCGAACTAAGAGCCCTGGGCGACGTCGTAAGAGCTCGGGACTTAGAGCAACGTATGAAGCTCCAGAGTATGGAGCGAGCAGCAGACCGCACGGTCGAAGTGCTAGAGGCTACCGTGAACGGTCGACCAGTTCCGATTAGTCAGTTCCCATCGACCAAGTTCGAAGTCTTTGACTACCTGAAGTCCAAGAACTGGCAGACACCACTTGAGTTTATGCTGACTATCATGAACGACGAGGATGCATCGAAGGATGTACGTCTAGATTGTGCTAAGGCCTCAGCCCCATTTGTACATGCTAAGCTTCAAAGTATGGCGGTAGAAAATGTTGGCACAGGACTTGACAACGACATCAAGGAACGGTTCCGTGATGCCCTGGTGGCAATGGCGGATACTGGACCGCCACCACCATTACACTAATTACCAACCAGGAAGAACCTAAAAAGGATTCAAGATGTCAAAACAATGTGGACCATTCAAAACAACAGCGGGGGGCTGCGTACCAAGTACTGAGGTGTTCTGGGCTCGAAAGCCTGAGGATGCTTCCCCTGTTCTCTTGTACAAGCAGAAGACCTGTGTCGATGGTCGTGCTGTATTCACCTACACTCGAGACCCAGCAGGGACCATCGTGGCTACGGGCTATGGTGAGGCTGACAAGATTGCTACAGTCATCAAGGGAGAACGTGGTGCTTCGTGCTACGACCCTGTATTTGTGCAGATGTGTGGTGAAGGTACTCAGCCAGTTGCCAACCTCAAGCTAGAGTTCAACGAGACACTATTGCACTCAGCCTCTACAGAACAAACCCTAATGCGGGTTCGTGAGTACAACGAAGACCTCGGTACCTGGTCACTACGTTATGAGAACCTCGACGGTACTCCCTTCACTGGCACACTACCTACAGACCTCGTAGTGCAGAGTGCCCAGGTCAACGTAGTAGGCGCCGAGTCCCTGGGCTGTGCACTAGGCACTACGTACCTGATGCGGACGACGACTCGCTATGATGCTGAGACCGGAGCACTTGAGTCGGCGACCATTGACTGGTTGGACTCAAGCGGTAACGTGTTGGCTGTAGCACCGGGCGGTTGGACCTTAGGACCTTGCCAACCAAGTGTCAAGACCGACCGACCTATTTGTGTAAACACTACGACCGGTGAGATTTGGAACATGGTCGAACGTACAGAGACCAACAGTGCAGGTGTTGAGACAGTCAGTTACTTGGACCCTGACACTTCACCTATGTTTGATGTTACTACGTTGTTTGCGTCTATCCGCCATGGTGGTAGTTGTGAGTGCTGTAATGACTTGGCACCAGTGCTACTCACAGACGTCTCAGTGACTAAGGTATTGCTAGGTGAGACTGGCAGCTACAACATAGGGGACACAGTCTCGTACCTTATCACAATTACAAACCACGGACCACTGGCTGCAAACAACACAGTTGTCGAGGAAACTCTACCACCGGGATTTGTGGTTACAGACCAGAGTGCCACGATGACACCTGGCTCAGTACTGTCTGGTACTGCACCGTCTTGGGTGTTGCCTATCTTTGATGTGGGTGCTGTCATCACTATCATGTTGACTGGCACCTTCACCCAGGCAGGTGATGCCACAAACACGGTGGTAGCAACTCTACCTGCTGGTCTTACAGAGCTGACGCCTGTAAACAACACAGCGGTGGCCAGTAGCCAAGTATGTGACTGGGAAACATACCACGAAATTCTCGTTCCTGTATCCACCTTGATGGGTGTGTATGGTACTACGGCCAACCCGTCGCAGCTCTCTAACCTAGGCTTTGTGGACCCTGACACTGGGACACTGACACTGGTAGGCTCAGTCCCAGGTGCCAACCTCAACGCTCTGGGCCTAGACAAGTCAACCAACAATGCTGTGTTCATTGACCGCATCAGCGGGCGTATCTACACGGCCTACGCACCTTACTACAGCATCACGAACCCAAGCACCTTGCAACCAGGTCCGGTGTCCCCAGCAAGCGCAATACTGGGTGCATTGGACTCAACGCAAACCTGGTTTGTAGGTAATATCACCGGCTCTACTGGCTCTGTCGCTACTATCAATGTAGCAACAGTGGACCCACAAACCGGTGTGCAGACCTCTGTACCAAGCTTGACAGCAACTTTGAACTCTGGCTCTAACGGCTTCGACTTCGACTTTGCGCCAAACGATGACTTATATGCCCTGGTAGGTTTCAACATCTACCTATCAACTAAGGCTTCGAACTACGCAGGTTGGACCAACGTCGGGGCAGTCACAGGCTTGGTGGCAACAGCAGGGTCCATTGCCTACGATGAAGGTATCTTGCGAGGCACATCCAGCATCGGTGAAGTATGGGCATTTGACTTGGCAACTGGCTTGACTACGGTCACAGCAACTATGCCAGGCGGCACCTTGATGGCCGACATGTCTGGCGCGACGGACCCAGTATGCAAACGGTTCTATCGCAACAGTTGCTCTGGGTTGTTTTATGAATTGAACAAGGTCGTTGAGTACGCACCATTCGGCACACCAGTCCAGGGTGACTGCGTACCAGTTTAAGGAGAGAACAAAATGGGAAAATTTAATGCAGACTGCTGCGAAAACGTGCCACAAACGGCTGACGCAGAGAGCTCAGGGACTTTGTCGGGGGGCGCCTATGCTGTGCCACCTGGGGCAAAGTCAGTAACCCTCATCATCCACTCGGGTCCCGGCGTCAGCGTGGCTGGTGAAGTAACTGCATCGTTCACATGGGCGGGCACTAGCCGAACATGGGACGCTACAGCAACAAGTGGCACTGACGCAAGTTATGCCAACCCTTTCAACTTCCAAGCCTTGGCAGGTAACACTGTCTGGGAAGTCAACTATCAACTCTAAGAGGTAATCACTATGTCAGCAGGGACCCAAGGCTCTACAAGCAGCCCACATATCAAACAAGTCATCGGTTGTGCAGCCGGCGTAAGCTGGACACGGCGCGAAGAGGTAAATCCAACGGACTTGACCACAATCCAAACGTTGTACATCAACAATGCAACACAAGCTACTCAGGCCGCAGCCCCCACAGGATTTGTGCCCGTGGCTTGCGAGCAAGGTAAAGACAGTGAGTTTGTTGTGCTGTGTGATACCGGCACAACACCCCCTACGCCGTATGTACGCCGAATCATCACAGACTTCAGCACCACGCCGCCTACAGACAGCTATCAGAACTTTAGTGTTACTGGCGCTGCGTACAACCCAACAACACCAGGTACCTGTGATGGTTATGACCTGGTAGAGGGGTGCGCAGAAGTATTCAACACCTTGAACGGCGTGCTTACACCAGTGCGCTCCCTCCAATTGACGCGCTACGGCACGTTGATTGGCAACCCGATTTACTACTCAAGTGCATCGAACGCGGTTGTTGCACCAACTGGCACCGACCGTGTTATGAACTGCGGTGAGATGACATACACAGAATCTCTGTTGTGTGACAGCTCAGCACCTCCAGCTGCATTCTGGCGTACACAGTACAAGCTCGGTTCTACCACTTTGTTCACACAAGATTTGAACATCGGTAAAACTGCTGGTTATGCACCTGTTGGTGCCGTCGGTGTCTGCCAAGACAACACTGTTGAAGACGAGTATGCATGTATTTCGGGCGCAGCTCCTAATGACGACACCATTAAAATCCGCATTGTGCGTGTTTACAACGGTGCCACGCTACTCAGTGAGACACGCACACGTCTTGACACATACGCCACAGTGGCCAACAACGTGGTCCTGGTGCCATGTACTCAGACAGCTGGCACAATCCGCCAAGGTTCTGCGGTCGGTGCGGGTACAACTGCGGTTGTGGTCCCAGCGGGTAAGAAGTCAATCAGCATTGTGGTGCGCTCCGGTTCCGTGACAGGCACAGGCTCATTGCAAACTGGTGCAATTCAGTACCGCGCAGGCGAGGGCTACACCTGGTCAGTGGACCAAGAGGGCGAGTTGCTGGAAGCCATGACCTTCACAGGTTCCACACCAACAACATCGTTCACAGTAACCTGGACACAGCGAGCTTAACATGACAACAGGCGTATCAATTGGTTCGTCAGCCACCTTAGAGACGGTGTGCCAACTGGCATACCCTATCTCTAAGCCAGCAATGCGCTACTATGATGGTGCAGGCGGTGGTACGCTTGCAAGCATCCCTGTAGCTACTGCGCCATTCACAGGAGCCGCGCTCTTGTTGTCTGGTCTTGTAGCTCCAAGTCCTGTGAACCGGGCAGACAATTACTCGGCGCGCAGCCGCGGGTACATCCGCCCAACTGTTACAGGTCTCTACACTATCTGGATTTCCAGTGATGACGCTGGATTCTTTAGCCTGGGTGCGGCCAATGGCTCTACGTCTGGGTTGGCAGTCAGTGTGTCGAATGCTGGGTACTCAGGTGCACAAGGCGCATCTGGTGCGTCCTACACAGTGAACCTTGTTGCTGGCCAAGCCTACCCATACGAGATGGGTTACAGTGAGGGCGCAGGTGGTGACTACATCCAGATTGACTGGTCAGTAGGTGGTTCAACAAGAGCTGTTGTACCAGCTGCTGTCATCTTTGCAGAGAACCCAAATTCTCTGGCGAAGCGCCAACTGGTTAAGACAACGGTAGGTGGCGTAATAACGTACACTGATGCGCTAGGTAATGTGGTCACACCAACCGTAGAACAACCTATTGTGGATTGTGCCACTGACTATACGTTTGGGTCCACTGGTGCAGCTACACCACTGGCAACTGCTGCACCACTGGCTGATGGTGTAGCCGATACGCAACGTACAAGTGCTGTTGGTACATCAACACAAGCTGCGCGAGCAGACCACGTACACCCTGTGGCAAAGCTGGCAAACGTAACGTTTCCAGCTGTGGTTGTGGGTGGCGGCACACTACAAGGTCAAACAGTCTTGCGCCAGAATACAACAGAGGAGACCCAAGAGTATGCAGTACGTGTTGACATGACAGCCACAGCGGCTGGCACGTGGCGCACTATCACATTCCCAACGATTCCTGGTTACTCATTACAGAGCGCTGCGATAGCAGGACTGTACTGCCCAGGTGCGTTGGGTGCAAACCCATGGCCTGGGCAGTCATTTGTGTGGGGCGTCAGCACATTCTACTGGGCACCAACGGCTGCGTTTGTAAATCAACCAGCCTACTGGATGTTCAACTTAACATACGTATTAAATTGATATGAAAACAATCGTATTAAAACATAATAACGTTGACTACGACTTTAACCCACTCCCAGAGTGGCCAGAGGTCGAGGTCAAAAAACACACAGCAAGTGTGTCAACTATTTCCATTGTAAAAGCTCCCGCACAAGCTGCTACACCCAGTGTGAAAACAAGTACATCAACAAGTACTGTCACCACCTCAACTAGTAGTACAGGAGCGGTAACAACAACTGTTAAAAGTACAGCACCACTGGCAACTGGAGAAACTATCCAGCAACGTGTTGCGCGGATGCTTGCTGAGGCCCAGGCAGCAAAGGCCCCTTAACCTAACCTAAACTTTAGTAGGACATTACCATGACAGATACATTACCACAAGCAAGCGAAGTAAAATGCGGCGACGTCACAGTCGACGTGGCACTTGAGACCGCAGTTGCGGGCTACAAGGCGGCCATCCAAGAAATTGGTGCCACCATTTGTGAAGTAGCCACACGACAGAATTCGGCTCTGTCTACGGCAGTTGGTGACATGCGCACCTACTCTGACGCAGCAGACCAGGCAATTTTGACAGTCATCCAAGAGTTGACAGACCGTGTTGATGCACTACCAGGTGGTTCTGGTGGTTCTACTGACGCCGTTGCAATCTTGGCTGCAGCTGAAGCAAAGACAGCTGAGCTCATCCAGACAGCTATGGAGTTTACTCCTGAAGCCAAGGCTGAGTTGCAAGTCTTGCTGACACTGGTGCAAGAGAACCCTGAGCTGCGCAACATTGCTTTTATCGTTGCAGAACAAAACGAATTGAAAGCGCGTGTTGATGCGTTGGAAGCATCTCAGTTGACAATCAGCCAAGTTGATTGTCGTGCGATTGCTGTCACAGTGCGCTTGGCAGACCGCCTGACTGAAGCAATGGAGAACTTCCGTCTTGACGTCATGAACTGCGCGTTCCCACAGCCAGCAGCTCCTTTGGCACCCTAACCAGGTGGTGCCCGGTGAAAGCTGGGCACCCATAAAATGACACCTTCATACGTTTATAAAGCAATGCTAGAACGAGTAGTTGATGGCGACACCATCGTCGTTCTACTCGACCTAGGCTGCTATACCTACATTCGAAAGCGTATTCGTCTGGCTGACACACGTATGCCAGAGCTCTCAACACCAGAGGGCCAAGAGTGTAAAGCATGGTTGATTAACCGACTGGTCAATTGTGATATAGTTATACAGACACAGAAAGACAGTGTTGACAAGTATTCCCGGCTGCTTGGCACAGTGTACGTTGGTGAAAATTGTATTAACAAGGAACTTAAACTTATTTTTAAAGAGGCGGGTAGGTGATACGCAAAACTATTTTGCAACATCTGCAGCCTCTGGCTTAACATCAGAATAACCTGAAGCATTGTTTCACTAAATAGGAGTTACACATGAAAATTCAAAGCCATAAGCCCCAAGCAGGTAGCGGCAAGTGCGCATGCGCTGACAAACAACAGAAGCATACAGAAAAGGCAAAAGCAATGCCTAAAGCTGTACAGCCCACAAAATGATATGGCACTGCGACGCCCGAGCCGTTGAAGGAAAATTCCCATGCAAAAATTATTCTGTAAAGTCTATGACCTCTGGCTTTCAAAGCTTGTTGACGAGAAGTCCGACCCTCTCGTTGTTCTGCTGGATTTTCTGTTCGGTAGTTCTTGTAAGTACTGTATGGCTGTCCGTGCGCTGGTTTTTGGTGTGGGACTTGGCATGGCAGATTGGGTCGGGCTTGCTCTTGTTGTGCTTGCTTTGGCTTGCACGCAGGGCGAGAAGTATTGGCTATGTGAGGTAAACAAATGAACGACAACGAAATACACTTTCTGCAACAGGTAAAATCACTGGCAAACGCAGTAGCTGCGGCGCTGGGCATTGGGTCCGCCCTAGGCTTCATAAACTTCTTTGTCGGTATTGCGTCGGCATTCTGGTTGTTGCTTCAACTGTATGACTACTTCAAGTACGACAGACCGCTGAAAAAATCAAAGTTTCGACAAATGAAAGATTTTGAGGCAACCCAGTTGCGTGAAGTCACAAAGACAACTACTACAAAGAAGTACTGATATGCAAGGCGGTCGTGTAGCAGCAGGCGCGGGTGCAGCGCTCCTAGCGTTGGGGGCAACTACCTTTGCGTGGTTGTCTACTCCACAACCGCAGAACAAGAAGCTTGCGCTCTACCAGGCGCAATGCTTCACTTTGTTCAATGCAACCCTGGTACAATTAGCAAGGGAAGGAGTTTACTTCAAAGCCCTTGAAGCATACCGCACACCGCAGCAAGCTGCATGGAATGCAGCCAAGGGTACCGGGGTCAGTAAATCTGCGCATACACAATCTTTAGCCTGGGACTTGGCAAGGGTAATGCCTGACGGTTCGGTCAGCTTTGAGCATAAGGACTACAAATACGCCGGTGACGTATGGAAAGAGGTTGGCATTCGTGCTAAAATAAAGACGCGTTGGGGCGGAGACTTTCGCAAGAAGGACTCGGTACACTTCAGCTGCCAAACACCCGAGGGATGGCAATAATTATGACGGACGCACGCGCTATGTGGCTAACAGGTCGGGCTGCGATGCCACGCGTGCGTCCGTCTCCTAAACGCAGTATAATTACTGCACCGACAATTCCGTCGGCTCTAGCCCGAACTTGGAGAAAATCATGAAAGCATTTATCGTAGCGGCATTGGCCGCATTACTTATGGCGTGTGGTGGCGGTGAAGCCGTCGTAGAAGTAAAGCCTCGAGGCGCAGTTGTTGTGCACCAGTACGGTGACTCAGTAACTGACCAAGCGCATCCGTTCCTAGCGGGCTATCTGGCACCAGGTAGCGCAGTCATCAACTATGCACGCTGGGGTCAACGCGCCTGGGGCGCTGCAAAGTACGACGGTTTGCCAATCAACCGTGACCCATCACATTACTTTACCTTCAGCTGGGGCGTCAATGAGTGCCTCAACGGCGAAGGCACAGAGAACTTGCGTGAAAACCTAGAGTACATCATTGTCTACATGAAGGGTTACCGCACGGTGCTTGAGGCACCGTGGCATGTGCTTTATGGCGGTGCGTATAACTGTACAGCAAACATTGACAACTACCGACTAGTAGTCCAGGACCTCTACAAAAAATACGCGAGCGCACCAGGCTACAACCTGACCATGGCTGTGATAGACAACCGCACCGACAACATTGGGGACGGCATCCATCTCAACGAGGAGCACTCGCGTCACCGTATGCAACTACTTGTAGATGCAATTTATAAACTGAAGTAAGGAGCCCGACATGGTAATCTTGGTAATCTTGGTAATCATAGGCGTAGTAGCCTACATCTACAACGAACACCGCAAAGAAAAGAAAGCTACGCAGCCAGAAGCACCAAACAAAGTGGAGCCTACAACAATGCAGGTTTACCCTGGTCGACTGCACGGGTACTTCTTTTGTCCAGAGCGTGGTGTTGCTGTGGCTGCTCGCAATGCCAGCCTACTAAAGCATGGTCACAAACCAGACTACAGTCAGGATGACTATGATAATACAAAATCCAACAACACGCTACTCGGCGGCGGAACACCTTTTGGTGGCATCTACTTGTCTGGTGCGTTTGACTTTACTTTCAAAGCTGATGGCCAGGTCGACCAGGACAAGTCTTGGATTTCAGTCTTTAGCCCAGTACAGCACAAGGTACAGGGCGGCATGAACCCCGATGGTACCATTGGCATGGCGTCACCATCAGTGGGTGTGAATATCCGTGGGACTGCGCGCAGCTTGACAGTGGCTGAGGCTGGCATGAGTGTTGATTCTGCTGGAACAGATGAGGCATACAACTCTCTGCGTGAGATTGACAAACACAACCTGGGTGGCATCATTGAAGGAACAAAGGTGCAGTACGTACATGGTATTGCTGCTGGCCCTGCAATTGCTTGGGAAAATATGTAATGGCTTTCTTAACTGTATTGTGGGCCAGCAAGTTATTTCGCCAGGTTCTGGCTTATGCAACCCTTGTGCTTGTGGTGTGGTGGGGAATCAATTGGGTGCACAATGCAATAATTGAGGAAGCACTGGAAAAGAACGATGCTGAGTGGGCTGTGAAACTTGACGTCGAAAAGCAAAAGCATGTAGACTATTTGTTAGACCAAGAGGTTCTACGCGCAAAATTATTAGCAGACGGAGCAAAAGATGCAAAAGATAAAGAAGCCAAGTTCCTACTTGCACAACAGCAAATTGTACAACTTAAAGCGCAGCGCGACAGCTATGGCCATACTGCTACTCAGCTCGACGGGGTGCTCAAGTCTATCACAACTGCAGGTCCCTGTGACGATTCCAACGGCCAATGTAAGTTTGTCACCGAACTTCGACGAAGCTACGCAAGCTGCGAACGAGACCTTGGCTCAGCTATCAAAGTCGCAGGTGCAGCGAACGACCGAGGTGCTGAATGCTCAGCAGCAGTTAAAGCCATCAAAGTAAAATGATTGAAGCACCTCCAAACATTGCGCTTCCGTTCGGTGGACTGACGCCGCAGGATGCGCTTTGGAACTTACCAGCAGTATCAAACAAAGTAAAGATTGTTGATAAGGTTGGCAAGTTTGTCACATTTGAATTGAACGACGCACAGTCAGTTGTGTGGCGCAAGATTGAGCAGATTCGTTTTACGGACAAGAAGGTACGCCTACTGGTTCTTAAAGCACGCCAACAAGGTATCAGCACGCTTATTGCGCTGTACGACTTTCAGATTGCCAGCTTTCACAACGGCTCACGCGTGATGGTCATGACCCATCTAGACGACACCACAGCTGCTTTGTACAGTATGATTCAGCGCTACTACGACACCTTTCCGGGGTCTGCACAGTGGCTGCCAACAAAGTCGTACTCAGCAAAGGGTCTGGAGTTTGAAGGCACCAATTCCCTAATTAAGGTGTCGACCGCAGGCTCCGCAACAGTGGGTCACGGTTTGACAATTACCAGCTTCCACGGTTCTGAGGTGTCGCGCTGGCCAAACGCTGAGGCCCACATGTCTGGTATATTCCAGGCTGTGCCTGACGCACCTGGCACATCCATCATTCTTGAGTCGGTTGCGCACGGTCGTGGGGACCTATGGCACCAGATGTGGCAGGACAGCGTGGCAGGTATTAATGAATTCCGCAATGTGTTCGTACCCTGGTTCCTGACGAGGGAATACGCAAAGGCACCGCCGCAAGGCACAGAGTTTACAGAGGCGGAAGTCAGGTACGCTAACATGTTCGATGTTGATGACTGGCAGATTTACTGGCGCCGTATGAAAATCATTACAGACTTCTCTGGTAATGAGTCAGCGTTTGGAGCAATGTATCCAGCCTACGCTGATGAGGCGTTTGCCCGTTCTGGCAATTCGCTTATCAGCCTTGAAAAGATTGCTAGCGCACGAAAGAAGATTGCCTCTGGTCGTGGCAATGTCATTTGTGGATATGACCCAGCGGGTGGGGGCAAAGACCGCGGCTGCTTGATTTATCGTCAAGGTAACCGCGCGTACGGTATTCAGTACAACAAAGAACCTGACGCAATGGTCCAAGCGGGTATGCTGGCACTGCGCTTGAACAACGAGAACATTCGTATGCTGTTTGTTGATGCCACAGGCGCATCCCTTGGTCGTGCCATTGTCAATCGTCTACATGAGCTTGGCTACACAGACCGTGTAACTGGGGTAGGATTTGCGGAGCAAGCTGACCAGCCCGACGAGTATATTAACAAAAGAGCCGAGATTTGGTATAGAATGAAGGAATGGTTTGGCGGTAACGTGGCATGCCCAGACGACGACGCATTTGAGCAGGATTGCTTGGCGCCAAACGACATTGAGAATGACAGCAACAATCGCCGCAGAGTAGAAAGCAAGAAGGACATGGCAAAGCGCAAGATTCGAAGCCCAGACGGCGGTGACGCCTTGGCTTTGACGTTCTCCTATAAGGTTGCAGACCAGGAGGTAGCCGACATGAAAAAAGTTCTTGGTATGACACATAGCAGCATGAAGCAACGAACCAAGGTGCACCACTAATGAAAAAATTTGATGAGCTAGTGGGTAAGTCAAGAGACAAACTGACTAAGCTGATACGCAAGCGCTTTGAGGACGACGCCAAATATCGCAATGCAACCAGCTTGATGGGCGGCATGAACTTTATCCAATGGTGTGACGCCATTGACATGATGATGCGCAAGGAACATGAGCCAGAGGAGCTGTCAGCAATTCCTGAGATGCGCCGCTATTTTGGTTTGGGCGTTACGCGAATTGATGCTACAGTGTCGTGGCGTCAGGACTTACTGCTAAACACCGCAGAGGCACCGTTCACAATCAAGCCAACACCTATTCCAACGCTAGCACCCAAAGTTATTGAGTCAGTCACTGAGCAGATTTTACAAGAGCTGTGGATGCGGGTTGGTAATAATATGCCAGTTGACCAGATGGCTTCCATGGGTGTACCAATTGACCCAATCAAAAAGTTCATTAAACAGCAAGCACCTGAAATGAAGCGTACACGCGCGGAGTATTTGAACCGCGCTGCAGCGGCGGGTGCCATGGAAGCCGAGACGCTGGTCAAGGACATTGCAGAAGAGGGCGGGTGGCGCAAAGCGTTCTGGGAGATGCAGTCTCTACAGTCGCTCTACCCAGTCGCCATCATGTGTGGACCTGAGGTGGTACCCGCAAAGGTACGTGCCTATAACGCAGCGGGCAAGGTCATCTACAAGAACGGCATGGCGCAGCAATGGCGCACCGTGAATGCTCGCAACTTCTACTTTGGTACAGACAGCACTGGCGCAAACGACGGGCGTGGTTGCACAGAGATTCGCTACAAGAACCGGGCACGTTTGATTCAGGCCATGGAGAATCCAGCCTACGACGCAAAAGCAATCAGGGCGGTACTAGACGAGTTCCAGTCAAATTCACGTGACTGGTTGAGCGTAAGCTACAATGAAGACATGAACAACACCATGTGGTCTGAGGCGCCAAACGAGGAGATTGCGGTGTTGATTCACCATGGTCAAGTCTCTGGCAATGAGTTGCTTGAGGCCGGGGTAACAGGTGTTGAGAACTACCGCATGTACGAGGTGCGCGCTGAGATTGTTGGTTCAAACACAATCTTCTGCCAACTTGCAGAGTTCTTGGATTCTGGTGACGGCACAAACATTTTACAGGTACGCCCGCACTTCAGTACTGCTTGGAAGGTCAACCATGGCACACCGTATGGGCGTTCGCTTGGCATGCTACTGCGTGACCCGCAGCTGATTCTGAACCGCCTGCACTACTACATGATGAGCAATGCGTACAATGCGCACTTGCCAATGACTGAAATTTCCTCAGCACGCTTATCATCACCCGCTGACTGGTACTACTCACCAGGTGCAGCCTTTGAGGTGCGAGCAGAGTCAAAGATTGAAGGCGAACATTCAGCCCTGCGCCTACACCAGTCTAACCCAATGTTTGGCCAGCTCATGGATTTATTTGTCAGCCGCATGAAAATGGTTGACGACGAAATTGGCATTACCGCTGTGAGCTATGGCTCCATGATGATGACGCCAGACGACAAGACACTTGGCGGTCAGCTACAACGCATCAGTGGTTCTGCGCGTGGCTTAAAAGATGCCATCTACAACCAGGACATCCAGGTTATTGAGCCATCTATCAAGCGTTGTATCAGTATGCTGCAGGAAAAGAAAGCTATTGCGGGTGACGTCAACGTGACTGCGCGAGGTGCAACATCACTGATTCAGAAAGACGTTGTACAGCAGCAACAGCAGCAGACACTACCGCTTCTTACAAACGCTGCAGCTGCGGACCCAGCATTCCAACCAGCCCACAAAGAATTGTTATCACAAATTTTTGCAACCATGGGTGTTCCACGAGACCTGCTTCCAAACTCAGCTATGGAAAAAGAGTTCACAGATGCCGGGCTCATGGGGCGCCCCGCAACACCACAACAAGCAGCTGACGGCAGAAGCCTGAATGCTGACCAAATCGGAGGTACTTTATGAGCAATCAACAGTTAGGTAAACGTTACAATCGCATTCTCTTCCAGAAGGGTCAAACCAATCTGGTGTCAGAACCATTCTACGTAGGCGACCATAAGGTGGCTGTGTCTGCGTATGCAGCAGGTATTGGCCTACCACCAGGCGCGCGCATCACATTCCAAGAGCTAATCTATATTGACGGTGGCCGCCAAGACGGTACTCTGTGCGCACCAGGACAAATGAATGGTTCGCAGCTTAGTGATTACAAACCACTGACGTCGTGTGGATGTGTGCCAACATTGACAGAGCGCCATAACTACATTCAGCTTGACCGTGGCGGCTGGTTCAGAGCAGTGTACTCAGGGCCAAGTCGTGCGTCTGTAATGGTGGTAGCCCAGGAGTTGGCTGTTGCCTCAAATACTGGCTGCTGTGTATCAGCGTGCTGCCCAATTGAGGTTGACCTGGTTATGGACAAATCGTCCAATAAAGAAGTGTACAAGGTTGGAGAGGCGGGTAGCTTTAAACTGACCTTGCGCAATCTAGGTCCAGAGGCTTCTAAAGGTGGTAGCATCAAAGACGCGCTACCAGCGGGGCTGACGTATGGTACGCCAGTTGCTGTTTACGCCGGCGGCGCAATCGGCACACAACCAGCACTTGCAGAGTTTGCCAACGGTGACTGGCATTATGCATTGTTACCAGTTGGCGGCCAGATTGAAATAACAGTACCATTCACAGCAGACGGTCCTGGTAGCTTCCGCCTACACTCTAACTCTGCAGAGATTTCACCTGGCATTGATGAGTTGGATACCAACTGGGTAAACAACAAGGACACTGTGTTTTACACAATTGTGAAGCAGTCTGTAGACGTGGCGCTCGCAAAAACAGTTTTAGATGCGGACCTGAAAGAAGGCGACCCATTTACCTTTACGGTTACAGTAAGTAATCTTGGTACTGATAATGCAGTTGGTACTGTTGTCAAGGATGCACTACCGACAGACCTAGGCGCAGCAACTGTTACAGTGGCTTACGCTGGTGGTGCAGCTGGTGGTGCAGTAAGCCAGGCCATTCTTGCAGCAGGGCATACACTAACATCATTACCAGCTGGTGCAACAGCAACGTATACAATTACTGGCACAGCTACAAAAGCTGGACAGTACAGTAACTCGGCTTTTGCAAAAGTGGCAGCCAACCTAGATGACACGGACCCATCAAACAATGGCGCAACTGCTGACGTAAAGGTGGGTGTACGTGTGGCAAACTTGTCAATCACAAAAACAGTTGCTGACAGTACAATTGGTGAGACAGACGCGTTCAGCTACACGTTGACTGTGAACAACGCTGGGCCTGACGTAGCACATGGTATGACGGTCAAAGACGTGCTCCCAGCCGGTTTGACAGTAACGAGCATCCTTGGCGTCTACTCAGGTGGTGCGGCAGGGGGCAATCCAACAGTTGCTCAGTTGGCTGCTGGCTACGCAATTCCCACAATGCCAGTAGGCGGCAATGCTGTATTCACAATCAATGGTACCGGCCCAACTGCAGGACTGTACGTGAATACAGCTACAGTAAAACCCCAGCCAGGTACTGTGGACGAAGACCTTTCTGACAACAGCGCATTGGCAACATTACAAGTGTCCGTAAAGCAGGTTGACGTGTCTGTCACAAAGAGTTCAAATGCGGAGAGCTATAACATTGGTGACAATGTAATATACACAATCACTGTAATGAATGCGGGCCCAGATGGCGCAAATGGCACTACGCTTATCGATGTATTACCACCGTCACTAACTGGCCCTGTAGTCACAGCTGCGTATGCAGGTGGTGCTGCCGGAGCTGTACCAACCCCGGCTATGCTAGCAGCCGGCTACGTCATCCCAACACTACCAGCAGGCGGCACACTGACATTAACAATTACAGCCCAGGCATCTGCGTCGGGGCTGTATACAAACACTGCTCGTGTAGTACCACCAGCCAACCGCAATGACATCAACCCTGGTAATGGCTCTGCAACTGCGCTCATTACAGTTAAACCACCAGCAATACAAGTTTGTGGTGGTCTAGACCTAGACCCAGCAAATGATGAGGTTCTTATCAAGGGCTCACTCAAGAAGTGTGTCGGCGGCGTGGTCACGGACCTTGCTTGCGGCGATATTGTGAAGGTCATTACCTGCCCGGAGGTAGAGTGTGAAATTAACACATGGGCCTCACAAGTGGGTGGTCCGTCTGCTGGGGCCGGTATATGCATTGCAGTGTCACCACAAAACTACGTAAATGGTATGGCTGTAATTCAAGGCCGTGACTTAACTGTACCAATTGGAAATATTAGCGTTATTGCTGGAAATGCCCCTGCATACCTACAGCACTCTTATACGAACAATACTAATTGCCCTGTGCTGTATGAAGTGGAGCTTGCAGGGCACGGTAACGTTTATGCATGGGGGCAGGAGAGTGCATCACTTTCATTTACGTTTAGTATTGGGCCTACACTTGGTATCCCCTACCCAGCAAGTACAGTCAATCTTGGAAGTGCTCAGTCAGCGCAGCTAGAGGGTATATCCCGCAATCTTTGGACTGTAAATGGTATCAACGAGCCAGGTGGTGAGTACGCTGAGAACACAGCTGGTATTGCGCGATACCGTACAATACTCGCACCAGGTCAATCAACAACTGTGTATGGACAGTGGTGGGCTGCGTTCCAAGAGGCAACACCATTCCCTGGTGGCTTCCGCACAATACACGGCTATATGTCACTGGCAGTACGTATAACTAAAGGCGCAGCCTGGATTTAAGGAGAACAAAATGGCACTAATCAAACGATACTTTACAAATGGTACTGTAGACGACGACAAGTTTACGGGTCTGACACTTGCGCAATTCACATTTGATGACGAGGCGGACGAAGGTCAAGGTCAGTGGGTTGGCGTGCAGATGTCAAATGGTCAACCGTATTTTGGCTACCTGGCCAAAGAAATTACCAAAGCCGAGTACGACGACTTTGCAAACCAGTTAGCAAATATCTCAGAGTCAAAATACGAGCTTGGTATTTTTGGCAACGGTTTAATCACAGCAAAAAACCTTAAGCGCCTTGACAAAGCAAAAGCTGAGTCTGCCAACGTGGCTAATAACCACGCAGCAGACTCTCTTGGTTCTGCCTGGCAGCGCGCGGTGCGCTTGGCAAAGTTATCTGGCGGCACACCACGTGAGGTCCTACAAGACTTCCGACCAGACATCAAGGCCGAAATCTTGGAAATATTGGAAGCCCGCCATAAATAGCGTATAATGTCCACATGAGTAATTTACAATGGAGCACCATCGTTGGTGCCGCACCAGGACCAAGGAAACATCGGCTGAGGCTAAGCTTCTGGCTGATGCTCTGCGCAACGTTCAATCGCACATGCGCACCAGTCCACACGCTGCCAGTGCACTGCATGCTTACCTAGAGCTGCAGTGGTTATCATTGGCGCATCAAGAACAATCACAACCGCGCAACGAGGACCACGCGTCACGCAACAAGCGCATTCAAGATTCAGTTTCCGAGCGTCGCGCTATACAGCGTTTGACTGCGGAATTATTTACCGACCTAAGTCATACACCTGATATGGTCACATCCAAGGCACAGGAAACTGCCCTTAAAAACCAGCACTAGGACTAGTAAAATGGCAAACGAAGTTATTATCACACCAGACATGACACCAGAAGAGGTAGCAGCAATGCAAAATCCTGGTGGCGGTGAAGATGACAACAGCAACCCAGGCACGCCAGCCGGGGGTCAGCAAGCAGCGGGTGATTCAGGTGCGCAGGGCGGCAACCCTCAACCTCAAACTACCAAGCCAATAGACAATGCTACATCTTCAATGGAGGGACGTGTCAGCGCTGCACAGCGCGAAGCAGAGGACGCCAAACAACGTGCACAGTTATTTGAACAAAACAATGCCTTTCTAACTCGGCGTGCAGAAGAGACTGCAACTGAGGCGGCAGCGTTGCGTGCAAAAGCTGATGCAGCCCAGGCTGAGGTCAGTAAACTACAGCGCCAGATTGCACAAACAACTGCGCCAAAGTTGAGCAATGAGGAAGTACAGAAGCTCGTCGACGAACACGGTGAACATGGTGCAAAACCATTCATTGAAATGAAGACACAGATGCTGGAAATGAATCATCGCCATCAACTCGAGATGAGTGAGTTCAAAGAGAAGAGTGTTGATTTACCTAAGCAGATTGCTACTGCACTTGGCGACAGAGAAGCAACGGCAAAAGCCTCAGCTTTCAATGCCGCCTTGATGGACCCAACAAACGGTGTGCCCAACCTGGGTGTGCTGCTAAAGGACCAGACGTTTGTAGCTGCTATGCAGAAGGACCCGTGGGGAAAGCTACAACCATTTAATGCGGCCCTGGCCAGTAACGATGTCAACGCAATTGCGACTATCAAGTCCATTGTAGCCAGCGTTACTGGTGCGCCACAAACAATGGGTGCGGACCCAGGTAATGCAGGTTCACAGATGCACAGCAACACAGCAAACCCAGGTGGGCAACAAACTAATCGCGACAACTTACTTACAGAGTGGAATGGCATGCTTGACCGAGGCGAGACGGTTACTGCAATGGCATTTGCAAAAACCCATAAACTAATGGATTAAATATGTCACTCGTTACAAACCCAGGCTCTGCCGGCCTATTAAATATTGGCAAAGACATCGGTAAGTTCTTGCGCCCCCAAGAGATTACCGGTTATGTGAAGCAAACCCGCTTCTGTGATTCCCTAGCTACCAAGCTGGCAAACACATCACCACCAGCTAACTTGGGCAAACTGCACGAAATGGGTAGTGCTATCTACGCCTGGGTACCTCGTACGCAGTCAGAAGACATGCCTTGCGGCGCAGAGATTGATGACAGCTGCCACTTCTCCAATGAGGAACCAGAACAGCATGGCCTCAACTTGAAGTTTGCGCAGGTCTCTATCTGCCACAAAAAGAAGGGCACCTTCAAGTTCCCTAAAGACCAGTTGTATTTGATGTCTTCTGGCAACCGCTCGCTCATCAAGAAATTGGTGAACCAGCAAATCAGCCGCGACATGATTGCGCGCATCGACAGCTATGGCTTGCGTACGCCACTACTGTACGCAGCAGCTGACAACTTCAACACCACAATGTTGGGCTCAGTTACAAACCCATTGCCGACACAAACTGAAGAAGAGTTGTTGACAATGGTGCGTAACTTGGTCACGCATGCAGGTCAGAAGGGTATCATCTGCTCCATGGACCACAGCTTCACTGTTGTTGTGTCTTGGGCGTTGTACATGAAGTTGGCACAAGCATTGCGTGGCACTAACTACTGCTGTGATAATGCAGCAATTGTGACTGGTAAGCTCCGCACCATTTTTGGTTTGGACTTTACGCCAGGTCAGCGTTGTACCGTGTTACTACGACGCAACAACGGGTCAAACAGTTGAGTACGTCATGATGATTGACACACGCGACTACTTTGTACCATTTGACATGTTGTACAACGACTGGCGCGATGGCGGTCATGACATGCTGCTGGACTACAGCTACTACTACGACTCATATCTCCTAGACCCTGACTCTGCAGTTGTTGCAACAGTCAAGCTCTAATCCATCAACCTCCTAACTTTAAGGACATTTCAACAATGACAACTTATAATATTAAAGGCGACGGCGAACTGGACAAGATGCTCGGCGTCTGTGAAACCAGTGAATGCTGGTGCGCACCAGTTGACAGCTACTTGTCTCCATCAGCTCGTCACACACACATTGTGACATTGCAGGGCAATGAAATCAAACGTAAAATTGGTGACCTTGCCAAAATCAAAGTTGGTGACATTATTCAAATTGGCCAGTTCAATGGTGACCAGTTACCATCCTGGTCACGCTTGACTGACATTGACGTCATGGTGGAGGGTGAGCCAGGCCTGGTCCTCAATCTGAACTTCACAAATGGCTTTACACCGGCAGCCCCATTGTACATTGACCGGGAGCGCAAGGTCTTGTCAACAGGTCCAGGTGTACCAGCAACTTGTGACATTGACTTGGGTGGTGACTTGAACGCCATCTCTGGTGGTACAGCGACGCACTCTGGTGAACACTTGATTGCAACATTTGATGGCAATGACATTGCTAATCGCGTGAAAAAGCAAACACGTGCAGAGTTTGTAGTGGTGGCATTACCAGCACCGCTACCAAACGACCCAGCTGGTACAGCAGACCACTTGCGTGGTAGCTTAAAAATCAGCCTACGTATGAACTTTGTTGACCGCTCACAGTGCTCCCAAATGACTGTATGCAGCTGCTGCGAAGACCGTGCTTAATCTGTAAGTAGGCATCCCGAACATGGGGCTTCAGGGTCCCATGTCCAACTTAACTAGGAGTTTATGATGAGCGGACAATTAGGCGCATTAGCCAAATCAATGAATGTTGGTACACCTTCACGTGAGGTTATCAATAACCCAATTACACTAGAGTCTACGGTGAATGGTGCATTAGTCACAGTACAGCGTAACAGCATTGCACATGCAGAGCTTGCGCAAGGCGAGAACGGCATGCTTGTCAAGACGCACAACCCAAATGGCCGTAGCCGCATGTTCAGTGCCGGTGTTGGCTTCAATCCGGACGGTACCATCAAAGGCCGTGAGCACCTCATTCCGCAGCGTACGCCTGCAAAAGATGTGCAGAACATCAGTCCTGCGCAAGCAGCAGTACGTGCGCGCGGTGGTGACAGCGCTGAAGGTCCAGTTGTTGAAGACCCGGCACTGGCAGCAGCAGAGGCTGACCTAGCCGAGGCCAATGACAAAGTTGAACAAGCGCGACTCAAAGAAGCTGAGGCAAAGCAATCCGCAGCTGCAGCGGAGCAAGAGAACACTGAGCTTAAGCGACAGCTCCGTGAAATCAAAGCTGCAAACGGTTCTACAACCCAAGTCAAAAAGCGCTAAACTATGAAAGCATCTGACTTGGTGTGCTCTATCCGCGCCAGGATAGGTGACCCAAATGGTGCGTTGGTAAGCTCAGGCACACTGCTTGAGCTTCTCAATGGTGCAATGTGTGAGCATTCACAGATTCGACCAGAGCTGTACACGCAGCCAAAAATTGTTAAGCTACAACCTGGTGCAATACAAACACCCGGTTGTGAGAATGTAGTATCTGTAGACATGTTGACGTCTGAGGACGGTACACAAGAGTACGGTAGCTTAAATGCTGTTAACAGTGGTGCAGCAAAGCTATTTGCCAACCGCTGTGCATCACGTACAGTAGGCGGACAAGCAGTTCCTAGCTCTGCATCAATTGACCCAAAAATGCCTGGCCAGTTTAAGCTCCAGCCGCCAGTAGGTAAAGGCCAGGACTTGTGGGCCCGCATCTATTGCGTTTCACCGCCGTGTGCAATCACCAGCGAAAAGTCAGAGATGGACTTGTCTTGTAAAAACTTTGAGGACCTGATTACATTTGTAATCTCCAAGATATACGTACCAGGTGATACGGACCTAAACGCGTACGCTGCTGTACAGCGTGACTATTTTTACAAGGCCAATAATCTGAAACGGACTATCGGCTACCAGATAAAGAAGCGAGGTGAATAATGCCAATGGTTCTTTACCCAACGGATGAGAGCTGCAAATGCCAGTGCAATATCTTTGAGCATGTTGCAGCTCCGTGCTACGTAGACTGGCAGAAGTCGCCGGACAAGGTCTTCACAGACCTTTCAATTTTTCACGACCACCTACTACTACAGGTGGCTGATGTTCCAATAGCATTGATGGATAATGCCATTGTAGCAGGTGCTATAAAGTTTGGGGAGCGCACAAATTCAATACGCCGCTGGGTCGTCATGGACCTGCAGAAAGACGTGAACGAATACAACCTTGAGCTTGGACCAGATGAGCGCATTGACAAAGTGCACCGTGTATGGGCCAACGGCTACTGCCTACCACTTGGCGAACAAGAATGCTCCAGTGGCTGTGAGTGCGACCTAGGGGGTGGCGCGTCGTTCTGGTACAAAGCTCCTGGCACAGTTATGGTTAAGGCCTACGAGACACGTGACAAGCGTGGCGCAATTAAGTTTGAAGTATCAACTGTACCTACGCGTGCAGCGTGTCGCATTGACCGGGAGTACTTCGAGCGGTACCTAGATGGCGTAATCTCTGGCGCAGTTGCGCAGTTGCGCATGTCAGACAAGGCATACGGCTTTCATGATTTGAACCTGGCAAAGACAGCCCAACAACAATTTGGTTTTGCTACAAGCGAGACCAACCGTAAACTTGTAGAAGCAAAACATGGCACAGTACGCCGTGTCATGGGAGGTATGGGATGACCTGCAAAGGAACAATGAAACCACTGGTGACGTGCTCACCTGGTTGTAAGGATGGTTGGACTGTAGAAGCTGGTGACAACTCTGTTGAAGTCACCTACGACACAGCCAACTGCAAGATTATCATAAAGTCAAAGGCTATCTATGAGACGCCGGACCCATGCTGCACCACCGGAACTGGTGGCGGTGCTAGTATTCCTGGACCTCAGGGACCACCTGGCCCTGCGGGGCTTTCAGTCACTGGACCCCCAGGTCCAGCTGGTGCCTCCGGGTCTCCTGGCGTTGCGGGTCCTGCAGGCGCGACTGGGGCTAACGGCACCAACGGCACCAACGGCACCAACGGTACGAACGGCTTGGATGCCCCCTCCGGGAAAGTCAAATATGTAAGGCCGATGATTGTTGCGTGTCAGATGGTTGCTGGAAGCACAAATCCAAACGCTGTAAAGTTTGCGCAAGCGTGGGTTGAGCAAGGTGGACCGGGTGTATTTTTTGTGCGTACAACTGCTGAGACGCCGGTTGTGCTTACAGCTACAGCTCCAAGCTATGCAACCATGGCAGCAGCTGTGGCAGCAGTTGACGCAGTATCTGGTTCTTGGTCCTGCCCATGAAGTTCGTAAACTTTGGTGGTTTATATCCTACAGGGTACAGTGACCTAAACAACGCAAACATTGCAGACGTGGCAATGGATGTAGACTTGTCCGGGGGTACAGTACGTGCGTGGCGTACTGACAAGTTAGTGTCCGGCGTTACAGGTGCGCGTGCAATTTATGAGATACAAGGGTGTTGCATTCTGTCAGATGCCGATGCATGCACGCGCTACGCGGAGGGTGACCCCTCACCAAACTGCCCGGAGATGGTGTTCCGCACAAAGCCTGGTGGTAAGCCCCAGGCTGCACGTACAGCAGACGCGTGTAATGGTATCT
Organism: Himalopsyche tibetana; assembly: GCA_030503985.1. NCBI lineage: Eukaryota > Metazoa > Arthropoda > Insecta > Trichoptera > Rhyacophilidae > Himalopsyche > Himalopsyche tibetana. The sequence continues at coordinate 28,806 of JAPJYX010000071.1, forward strand.
GGCGTGACTTGTCGTTCCCAGACTTCACGGCGCCGTCAGTTGTTGCACCACCAGTTCCAGTTGATTCTAACCGAGAGCACGTCTATGCTTTTTACACCGTGGTTGATGATTGGGGTAGAGAATCTGCACCGAGCGCTGTGTCAAGTGAATTCTATGCTAACTTTGGTACAAGCATCTTGGTTAGTGGGTTCCCCACTGCCTATCCAAACGGAAGCACAATCCGAATCTACGTCTCAAAGCCAACCTACGCAAGTGGAAACGAAAACCAACCAGTGCAATTGCACGCAAACTTCTTTAGGGAAGCAGAGTTCCCAATAGGTCCTGCGTCTACAACGGTTGTACTTGACTACCCGGGTGAGGCCAACACAACCTGGGACTATGAGCCAGCACCTATGGACCTATGGGACATTACGTCGTTCCGCGGTGGTCAACTGCTTGGCTTGTCGCAGAACATGGTACGAGCATCTATTGGCCATACCTTTCATGCGTGGCCGCGTCGGTTTGCAGTACGGTTCTACGGTAACGCACGACGCTTGATTGCCGGTCGGTCGATTGCCTACGTGCTGACCGACGAAGCACCACTTATGATGCGCATCCCAGCGGGGTGTGGGGAGATGTCCTGCTTCCAATCCGCGCAGCTGCACACGCCTTTGCCAATTGCGTCTGCGCGTAGTGCTGCCATGTATGGTGATACAGTTATCTATGCGACCTACAAAGGGTTGGTGGCTGTGACTGGACAGGAGCACAAGTACTTCCCACATTGGGCTGAGCGCGACTGGCAGCAGATGCGCCCAGAGTCAATGATAGGTGAGGTACATGACGGTGCATACTTCCTCAGTACAACACAGGGTACATTCCGGCTAGACCTCAATGTTGCGTCTGAGAAGGCCTTGACCAAGATTACAGATGACGGCATCACATCCATGCATGAGTCTACGCACGGTCGTTTACTGCTCAGCACAGCGGGTGGCATTGTGGCGTGGAACCAGGGTAACGCATACAAGACTGCAATGTGGGAACGCCACAGAACATTTAAAGGTCCAATGCGTTCTGTGTCCGTGATTGATGTGTCTGCGTATGGCGCTTACAATGTTGGTATATTTGCGGATGGGTTCACGCCAGACTGGGGCACCGTCATAGCGTCCGGTGACCTCCAACAACGAGTATGTCCCACAAGGGCACGCGACTTCGGGGTCAGAATTCATACTACGAGTGAGGTGGCGCGTGTTATAATTGGTGCATCTATATCACAGATTAACACCCAATGAAATATAATGTTCAAAAATATGCTGAGGACCGTAAACTTGTAGACGAGATGCTAGTCTTGGTCAACCTTAATGGTGTTGAGATGCTTGGGGCTGACGTGTTTGAGCCAGACATTATGATGATGTTAAACCTTTGGTTCTCAGACACAATTAAAGTTGTTCTTGCACGGGATGATACCGGAAAACTGGTTGGACATCAAATGTGGATTTGTTCACCCCACATGTTTAAGCCTGGTCGCGTAGCAACACTGAAGACAATATACATGCTACCAGAGTACCGTGGTTCTGTTCCTGCCTTAAAAGAATTCCTAAAGTACGGTGTAGATGCAATGAACATCATGGGTTTTGATGACATCACAATGACAATTGATGAGGAGCACACAAGCTTGAAACGAGCGCTACGCGACCAGCTAGTCACCGTCTCAACTCAGTACAAATTTAAGGAGTAGCCATGTCAGTTACAGGAAACGCAGAAGCAGCCACCATTGAATGGGCTGCCCGGGGCTTAATGCAGATTGCCCAGCTTATCTTTGCTAAGTATGTTGCAGATAAGCAATTCGCGCTGGCCCAGGAATACTCTGACCGCGCAACACAAGCACTTGAAAGTCAATTAGCTCTTGCAGGCGCAGAGCTTGCAATGAAGAGCCACGACAACAGTATGTGGTTCAGTGAGGGCAGCCCATGTCTCAGTGGATTTATAGCTGAGGTATGCGGTAAAGCAGAGTACGCACCAAACTACAATGAGGAAGCCAGCCGCACAGTGTCAACCATTCGTGCGGCTGGTTCTATTGCAGCTAAGAAAGTATTTGAGTGTGCGGATACTTTCTGCATCGGAATGAGTCAGCATGCTATCAACGAGATAGCATTTAAGGAAGCTGCACTTGCAACAGAGGCTGTTAACTTTGCGTTCCGCCGTGAGGAGGTAGATACAGAACGCAAGAATGCTGTGCGTCTTGCTAATAAGGCGCAAGCTATTGCTATGCGTAAAAACAGTATGAATGGTTCAAGTGCTGGACTTGGTGGGGTAGCACAAGCGTTTGCGTCTATGGCTAATAAAGCAGGAGAGGGTCTAAACAGCTCTCTACAATCACTGGGCTTCAATGGTCAACAACTTGCTGATACTCTGTTGAAAGGTCCACCTAAGGGTGCGTTTGCGCCGCCAGTAAATGACGACCCAACCTACGAGGCTAATCGGGAGAGTAACAGTTTACTGTCACGCTACCCCGCGCCAGTTGGCGTAGACGCCATGAGTACGCCAAGCAATAGTGCAGCTGGCTCGTGGGGTTCTAACCCAATGCAGGGCGTCAAAGGCACAAGCGGCTCGGAGTCTACTGGTGCTGACACCACCGGCGAAGGCATTAACGGATTTTGGTAAGGAACAATATGGCATCTTCAGCATGGGCGTTTGTCCGCCCTTTTGAAATAGACAAAGGAATACAGGCAGCGGTAACAGCAAGTGACGCTGAGCAGAAAAATGCTATAGCACTTGCAGAGGCTCAAGCTGCACTTGAGCAGAACAACGCACTACGTCCATTGCAGGTACAGCAGCAGCAGCAAGTGTTGGACCATAACGCAGCACTGCGCCCAATACAATTGGCCGCTGCACAGTTGGGGCTTGACCAGCAGGCTGCGCTAAATCCACTTGCTATAAAGCAGGCTGGAATGGCTGTGGACCAACAAACATACAAAGCTATTGACGCACAGACTACATTCAATGCGCAGCAGGTTTTCCGCAATATCAACATTACGCCGGGCGAGTCTGAGGACTCAGTGCTCATGAAGTACCTAAGCGCAATCAAGGGTACCACTGACCCAGCTGTAAAGAACGCAATGGTCCAGCAAATCAACACAATGGCAAGTGGGCTAAGTATACAAGCGTTGAACCGCGGGGACCCAGTTGCTGCGCAGAACGTACGCACATTGATGGGTGATGCCATTCAATCGCAGAGCTTTATAGGCCTGCCACCAGCTCAACAGTACGCCATTGCATCAAATACGCAGCTTACAAGTCAACTACCAAATCCTGCAATTGCACTTGATAACGCAAAGACAGCAAATGAGATCAAGTTGCGCCAGACCCCAACTGGCGATGGCGTCATTAATGCAACTATGCAACAAGCTGGCAAGCAAACATTGGCAATGCATGACTTGGTGCAGGGCTTCAATCACATGCTTGCAGAGGCTCAGAAGTCTGGCACGCCACTGACCATGACGTTCCAGCAGTACGCTGCAATGTTCCAGAATAACAAGACTGCGCCAATCAATTCCGTAAGCGGTGGTGGTGGTGGTGGTGGTTCACAATCTATGGGCCCAGGCGGAGTACCGTACAAATGAGTAAAGAACTCTATATGAAGTTGGCAGAAAAGACTGCCAAAGAATTTGGGCTACCTGTTCCTATGTTCCTGGGTCTTGTAGACCATGAGTCAAAATGGAATACACAAGCTGTCAGCAAAGCGGGTGCGCTGGGCCTGGGGCAGGTCATGCCTGCAAACTTAGAACGCCAGGGTATCAGCAAAGAAGCCTACATGAAGGACCCCGCACTGCAGCTTAATCAAGCTGCGTTCTTTTACCAGGATGCAATACGCCAAGCTAAGGGTGACCCAATACTTGGGCTTGCATATTACAATGCGTCGCCTAGGGCTGTTAATCGTTTCCTGGAAGGGAAGGCCCAACTCCCGCGGGAGACCGCCGATTACGTACCAACAGTACTGTGGAATTCACAGAAGTTTGGTGGTGCGCCATTGCCTAGTAATGCGTTTGAAGATGTCAAGGCAAGGTTTGGCTCGCGTGTGTCCCCCAAAACTGTAGTTGCAAAAACTGGGCAGGCACCTATAAACGCAGCAAACTACTCAAAGCCTGATGGCCAGGGACTTGATGCACCCCCACAGTACGACGTAACAGCGGCACAACAAATGGTTGCGCAGCAGCAACAGCAAGGTCAGGCGCAGCAGACAATGCCACAAGTTGAAGTACCGCAGTTTCGGGCACCAGAACTTGCGCAAGCTGCGCCCATACAAATGGCAAACACAAACGCAAATGTTCAATCAACAATGCCAGATGAGTTTGACCTAGGCCTTGCACTTGGTGTCACGCCTGAGCCAAAGCGGCACGGCTACCCTGATTGGTTTGGTAAAATGGTAAGCAATGAGGTTGAGACAGCATGACAAATTATGACGATATTGTAAAGCAAATCAGAGCGGACGCGGACCGTATTGCTGGAGAAGCTAACAGTCAATGGGCTGCAGCCACACCACCTGCACCTACTGGTCCAACGTTTGATGAGTATGCAAAAGGCCTCAACTATGAGGCCTTAGACTTTGAGGGTAAGCAGCTTACACAGAAGTCATGGTTGGAGCAGCATGGTCCGGGGTGGAAAGCTGCAGGCGCAAACCCCGAGCAAGACCTAAAGTCTTATTCCCCAATAGTTGCGCCTAAAGGTAGCACAATCACCAACACAGACTGGCTTGACTTGATGGCACAGACCATGAACAAGTCTGCCAGCTCAGTATTTAATGTGACAGCAAATGCTGTTGGCCCTGGTTTTATAGGTAACAACCTGGCAAAGAGTGGCGCATTCTACGGTGCTGCAGCTAAGCAGAACCAGGCTGACCTCAATGAGTCTACCATTGACTCGCAGAAAAAGAATGCAAGGCTGCAAGCGGATGTAGACAAAAAATATGGCGCAGACAACGTACCACTGGTGGTAGAGGCTGGGTTGAAGGTTGGTGAGCTTGCGCGTAACCCATTGAACTTTGCTGCACAAACAGCGGGTAATGCTGTAATGCAACTACCTGGCTACGCATTACAAGCAGCAGGCGCCGCAGCAACAGCCTCAGGCGCAGCACCCGTTGGCGTTGGCCTTATAGCGGCAGGTCGAGGCTATGGCGCAGCAGCTGGCGCAGTACAGACAGCAGGCGAGGTAGGTCAGGGCGCAAGTGATGCTGTGATGGCCATGCGACCAGGACAGTTGTTTCAGCATCCTACATTCAAGGCTGCGTATGACGTGGCCATCTCAAAGGGTATAAATGACACTGATGCCCAACTAGCTGCACAACGTGCGGTGGCCAGTGAGGCCATGAACTATGGTGCATCCTTGGGAGCAGGTGTTGGCGCAGTTGGCGGCTATGTTGGTGCTAAGCTGGGTGCAGGTGCTATTGCAGAGTCAGCTGGTAAGAAGGCTGCAACACAGTTCCTCAAGCGCGCTGGTATTGAGTTTGTCACCGAGGGCGCTGAGGGTTACACAACTAAGGTGGCGGAGAACGTGGCGTCACGCTCAGGTGGCGTGGAGACAAGCCTAACTAGGGGAGCACTGGGCTCAGCAATTGAGGAGGCAGCAGGCGGTATTGTACAAGCTGGTGGCGCAAAAGCTGTTGGTACTACCATCGGTAAAGCGCTTGGTCCTAAGGACAAGGCTGTACCTGACCCGGTACTTCCAGGAACACCTGAACAAGTTGCTGCGTCTAAGGTTACGCTTGCAGAGCGTATGAAAGACATGCCAGACTACGTGCAAAGTTACGCTAGTGACCTAGTTGACACGGTAGCAAATAACCCTAACCCAACAGCAGCGGTTGCAGCAGACATACAAAGTGCTAAGGACCAACTGGTTGAGTTTGGATTCACACAAGAAGATATTGCTAACCTGTACGGTAAGACCGTGCAGGCTGATGCACCAGTTGCGCCAAAGGACGTGATGACCGGCACGTACAAACCGTCTGAAACAGGTGGTGCACCAAACACTGACGCACCTGTACGCCTGGTGTCTGAGCTTTCAGCTGTTGGCCCACTCACTATTGAAGGCGTGAATGAGACAGCGGTGAACCACGAGAAGGGCTACAGCCAGTGGGTGGAGGCAACGCAGTCTCAACCATCACGTGTGCCTACCCAGCAGTTCATATCTGGCACAGCAGACAACATGGTGCTTACTGCATTGGCCAACAATGTGCCAATGACACCGGAGCTTAAGGCGTACGCAGACCAGTTGGCAGTGACTAAGGACCAGACTAGCATTGACACAGACCGCAATAACATGGGGTCGCGTCTTATGGTTGATGGTCAGTCACTCATGACCGAGTCTGATTATCAAGCCAGCCAGATGGGTACCGCGTCTGACCTTACTGGCAAGTACGTTTTGTATGGTGATGCTGAGGGTTACGTGGTCAAGCGTCCAGAGGGTTTCTATGTAGTAGACAATCGTCCTGGTAACAGCCGGGATATTTTCATTGAAGGTGGCGAGTCACAAGAGACACCGGCGCAGCTAGGTCTGAAGCTGATGACGCCTCCAAAGGTCAGCGTGCCTCAGCAGCGTCAGGGAGCCGGTGTCACTCCAGCCGGTTTAGTTGCTGAGGCACGGCTGAGCTATGAGCAGATACTATTGAACGACGCTCTTGGTATGTTGGTGGTATCTATGCCGGCTGCAGAGGCTGAGATGCTGCTTACGCAGTTTGACAAATTCCTGGAGACAGGCACACCCGCACAACTAGCACAGGCAATAGAAAATGAAATCAACGAATACTTCAACAGCGCTTCTCAACAAGACACTCAAGCCAATGCTGGCCCAGCACCAGGAGCACCTCCGGTCACTGGCAACAACACTCAATCAGCTCAACCCACCGGAAGCGCGCCAAGTGCTACAACAACATTTGGTGAAACTGCGCAAAGAACTGAAGCTGTCCGTTCCCGCCTTGAAACCTGGTTTGCCAGCCTAGACCCAAGCCTCAAGGGCAAGACCCTTGACAAGATGCTGCCTGACGTTACGGTGCACGACCAGCTTCCAATGTGGGCCATCAAAGGACTACGCGACCAGGTCTACACTGAGGGCGTACCGATGCAAGACCGCACGGGTAAACCTACTGACGACATCAGCAAGGCGCTTGTAGGCGGGTTACGCCGACCACCGCTTACTGTAGACAACATTGTCACGCGCGTTGGACGCACGCATATCTTTGCCAATAACATGGCCGACTACCAGGACCCAGTTGGAATCTTACTACATGAGACTTGGCACAAGTACCAGAACCGCGAGAACGTAGACCAGCTCCGTAAGTCTGTTGAGGCTTGGTCAAAGATGCCGGCGGATTCAAATGAGTACAAGGCTTGGGCCGCAGGCAACGAGGCTGCCAACCGCACGAACGGTTCTGGTGGTCCGCAAGAGTTTGTGCCACACGCACTGCAAGAACTGTGGGAGTTGGGTGTGCGCCCAGCCGACAAGACACGCACGGGCACCTGGATGCAACGTGCTCTGGACCACGTACGTGCCATGATTAACCGGTTTATGAGTCGTGCGCCTAAGCTGGCGCCAGAGCAGCTCATGGACATTGTTGTCAAGCTGGTACAGACTGATGCAACCGGTAGTGCACGTGAGAGCAAACAATTCCTCAGTGATAAGGAGCAGACACGCGGCGTAGAGCCAACAGCCAACTACTCCGTTGCTGACATCAGTAAGCTGACCGACAAAGGGCGTAGCCTCAAGGAGTTCAGCCAACAGTTTGCCGGTGACATCAAGCAGGCAGACCGCAAGGTTGAGGATGCTGACAAGATTGCGCTGGACTACTTTGACAGGGTTATCAAAGACCCAAGCTCTGCGCTGCCAAAGGTTGAGGGTGGCACGCTGTCGTACCAGCAGTATTTGAAGATGCCCGATGGTCTGACCTACGACCCAAACAACATCAACCACATCACTGCCACTGATTTAACCAAGTCAATCTACGCTGCGGTGAAGTCCGGGCGCATTGAGTCTGCGCTTCAAGCTGAGGCTGAGACCACAAACAAATCTCGTGCACAGGACCTGAAGTCGTTGGCAAAGTATTTGAAGGTTAGCCAGGACTACGTGTCTACAGAAGCTGCCGTCATTCTGAAAGCCGCAAGCAAGTGGGGCATGCGCCTAACTACAAACAATGACAAGTCTGAGGTACAGCTGGTAGAGATTACCAACAAGAATGCTGTAGCCATTGCTGTGCTCAATGGACTTGATGCATCAGCATTGGCTGAGCAAATGAAATCTGGCAAGCCACTCAAACAGGCTTTCAAGGATGCGCTACAGCAGACGGTTGACGCACGTGAGAAGGCTGCGCAAGCTTCTGGTAAAGAAGGTTGGATAGTCTACAAGAAGTCAGACAACCATGATGACCATGTGGCCCTACGTGATGGCTGCGCGGGCCGTGAGTGGTGCACTGCGGGCGCCGTGTCTACAGCTGCAAGCCAACTAAAGCGTGGCGACTTCCATGTGTTCTACAAGAAGGGCGAACCAATCGTAGCCTTGCGCACTGTCAATGGCCGCCTCGACGAGTCGCCACGCGGTTCGCTTGCTGGCCAGGCACTCACACCTTACGAGCGTGAGGTGGCTGAGCGCAGGCTACGTGGCCAACCTGTAGCTGCTACGCAAAAGAAGGCAGAGCCAAAACCAGAACAACCACTCGTCACTGGCGGCGAGGACTTCCTCTCTGACCAGAAGGTCCTGGCTGACGTACAGTCTGGTGCGATTAAGGACTATAGCGACGAAGACCTCTGGATGCTACCCGGCTACACACTGAAAGCTGGGGATTACAGCGGTAACGCGCTACCACAGGCTGCTCTTGATAAAATACAGGACGTACTATACACGCGCCGCCCGCGCACGGCGTGGTTAGAGGCCGGGTATGTCACCACCTTCAACAGCAGTGCGCCAGTAATCCCAGCAGACCAGGTACGCGTAGTGCGGGGTAGTGCGTACGCGTTGTACAATGTGGATATGCCAAACCTGGAACGGGCCAGCAGACTTGAAGCTACACACTCAAATCTTCCAAAGCTCAGAAAGGTAGACAACAACGCGCATTTTGAAAGCTCGCAGGTGCCAGTCTTGGAAAGTATTGGGTATGGTGCCTTTGACGCTACGTCTGCGCCAATGCTGCGCACTGTAACTGCAGTAGGCAGGGGCAATAGTTTTAGAGTTGAAGGGGCCGCCCCTGGCGGAGGGCCACTAAATTTTGATAACTTGGAACAGATAAATACGCAGTACGTGAAAATTCTGGGCCCCCATAAAGGTGGGCGCGTCAGCCTTGCAAAATTAAAAGAGCTGGGCAGCGCTACCTCAATTGAGTATGCCTCTACACCCAGCTTGGTAAGGTTTACTGGTGTAGAAAGTGTTTCAGTAACAGCGCTTGACGCACCAAAGCTTGAGTCGGCTGCTGGAGGTTTTAGCCTCCTCGGCGGGGCTGGTACCAGTAACTTACCAAGTTTAAAAGTTATCGGTGGAAGCCTTGCTACCCTTAAAGGTTTAGTGCTACCAGCGCTGGAAGCGGTGGGTGGCACACCGTTCACAGCTGACAACTACAAAGTTGCAGTCCCTAACCTAAAGCGCATAGGCAATAACCTAGGCTATGGGGATAAAGACCGCTTGCCAAACGAAATGGTAGTAGGTAAAGAAGCCGCACTGAAAGGAACACCTCTTGACCCCAACTACGTAGCACCAGTCCAAACACAACCACTCATCACTGGCGGCGAAGACTTCCTAGACGACCAGAAGGTGCTAAATGATATTCAGTCTGGTGCAATTAAGGACTACTCTGATAGGGCCCTGTGGCTGCTGCCAGACTACAAAATGAAAGCAGGTGACTACAGTGGTGACGCGTTGCCTGAGGCTGCACTGAAGACAGTTAAGCAGGCGCAGCGTGCAAAGCACAGCCAGGCAGCTTGGGAGCGCATGGGTTATTATGACGGCGGTGAGCTGCTGTCATCTACAGAACTGAAGAATGCGCGCGTAGTGCGGGGGCGCCTTGTCTCTAAACCACTTGTATTTGAAAACTTGGAATACGCCAGCACCCTATACATTGGCGGTGCTGGTAATCACGTGTTCCCAAAGTTAGAAAAAGCAGGTAGCGTTATTGTAAACTACCAGTCTACAGCAAATATTAGTTTCCCAGCACTAGTTGAAACTACTGGTCAGGCAATGCTTGTTGCAAATGATGCCAGCATAAATGCCCCAAATCTGAGAGCCATTGCAACAGACAATGCCGTCAAGGTTGAGTGGATGTCCACAATTGGTATAGCACTACCTGCCTTAGAAACCATTGGCAATCACACTACCAGTGGTACAGGCGCAGAGCTGCACAATGGCGCGCACCTACCAAACCTTCGACCAGGTAACGAGCAGCTCATGATTTCAGGGCCAGAGGTTTATGCACCTCTGGTTGACGAGAGGCTTGTGTCCTATGATTTCCTGTACGGCGCCGGTTACGATGGCCCAGACGTAGACCTGAAAAAAGATTTTACAGTGTCCCAGGCACCTGCGCAGCAACCACTTATCACAGGCGGCAAGGACTTCCTTGGTGACCAGAAGGTACTGGCTGATATTCAGTCAGGCGCAGTCAAGAACTACAGCGATAAAGACTTGTGGATGCTACAGGGCTACAGAATGAAAGCTGGTGACTACTCAGGTGACACACTACCGGCTGCTGCCTTGCGTCAAGTGCAAGGCACAATTGCGGACCGCTATACGGATGCGGACTGGCACAAGCTTGGGCATTACCGGGGTGCTACAGAAGCAAGCGGTGGGGAGCTTGATTACCCCGAAGACATGACAGGTGTAAAGTACGTATCGGGCACAGTGAACATTATGCAGGGTAACCACCCACCAAGCCTTGTGGCTACGGACTTACTTGAAGCAGGTGGCGTGTGGTCTGGGTACCACGGTAACGAAAATGTAAAAGCAAGGTTTCCAAAACTGACAAAAGTGCACGGTAATACGGGTGGCCTCGGCACAGTGCAAATAGATTTCCCAGAGCTGAAAGAGGTTACTGGTGCGTGGTCGTTTGTTGGTTCCCAGACCAATCGTGACTTCCATGTTACAGCACCAAAGTTAGAAAGCGTTGGAGGGGAAGAGAACCCAGACAGCCTGTCTGAGATTTCCACATTCCTACCGTCACTTAAGCGTGTGGGCTACGCGCATGTATACCCTGGCGCAACGCTACCACAGCTTACAGAGGGTACCATTGCGCCGCAGGTAACAATGAATGGTATCCGTGTCCCTAAGTTGCCACCAGAGAATATTGATATGGAGTGGCTGGAGAACTATGAAGGTGAGGATGGTGACTACTCAATCACAAAGTACAAGCAACCTGACTCACTGGCTGCACGCTTGAAGATTATCGAACAGGGGAAGTTGGACAAGGGACTACCAACCTGGCAGAACATCAAAGACGCAACTGTACAGAAGTTAATTGACGGTACACGTTCGTTTGATGTATGGTCCCGTGAGTTTGGCGCTAAGGCCGAGCAAGCAAAGCTCTTACAGGCTAAGGCTCTGGCCAAGACACGTACGTCGTCATTGCTGTCTACAGTTGACACGGACTACACACGCGAGTTGTCGGAGCACCTCAAGGATATTGTCAAGAGCGGCAAAGCTGTAGATGTCATGGCTGCAAAAGAGATTGTGGGTGAGTGGATGACGGTGCGCTACGCACAAATCCAGAACCAACAGTTTATTAAGCAGGATGCTGAGGCAGTTGACCTGGCTGAGCAGGCGTTCGTGGAGGCCGGTGGTAACATGGTTGGACTACGTGCCGAGCTCCAAGCTACAACCACTACGCGCCCTAGCCAAGACAAGTTGACCATGCGCAGTGACATGGCGGCGCGCCGTTTTGCCAAGGCTTCTGATAAAACTCGTGAGGCTGCACGCAACCTGGCAAAGGCACTGACTGAACAAGAGGACCGCCTCAATGCAATCAACAGTACAAATGATAACCTTGACCCAACTACAAGCAAGCAAGACGCTGGTTTGGCCGGTGGTTACAATAATGCAACTGCCAAGCGCGTGCAAACGCTGATTGAGAACAAGATTGGTAAGGACAAGCTTGAGGCCGCAGCCAAGCCGGTCTATGACATGCTGAAGTTCAAGTCTGACCTGGACCTGAAAAATGGTAAGGTGGCACTGAGCGCACACGTCAAATGGTTGAAGCACCCACATTACGTACCTCTGACTGGTGACCCACGCTCAGACGACACCGTGTCAGATGTGTTTGGCACAGGCTCTGTGAACCAAGGCAAGGACAAGAAGGCTGAGGGTCGCACCGCATCTCTGGCGCAAAACGGTATCGACGCAGCCTACGAGCAGATGGGTAAGTCTGCGCAGTACCACGGATGGTTACCGTTCAAGCAGGCCCTGACTTCTACATTTGAGCGCATCATGCGTGACAACAATAATGACGCCAAGCTGGTGTACGAAAAGTACGGTATCAAACGGTACCGTGAGAACCCACAGACAAACCTAAGTGAGTCTATTGTTGTGCGCATGGGCGCAGACGTGACACGCAACGGGGGTGGCTGGGTCTACACACTTGACTCTGCTTCTGCTATCAAAGGCTTAAAGAACGCCAGCAAGGAGCAGACACCTGGTCTGCTTGCCCCGGCTGTCTGGGCCACAACCATGGCAGCCAAGTTTGTCACCCAGTACTCTGGTGGGTTTGCGCTCATCAACATGCTGCGCGACGGTCCTGAGCGTATCACCAACCTGGCCACGCGCACCATACCTAACTACCCACAGTTGAACATGAACCGCGTGGCACGTCTGGCCGTAGGCTACTGGTCAAACCCGCGTGCAATTGCTGCATTGCGTCAGGGCATTGCGCAGAAGTATGGTACGTTTGACTTGCTCAAAGGTACGGGTAAGTTCTTTGATGTAGCTGCGGACCCACGTGACCTTGTACTGCTGCAGGAGATGCTGGCAGCGGGTGCATCTAGTACCACTGGTGCCTACCTATCAAAGGACTCTGACAGCCTGGCAGAGAAGCTCAGCAAGATTACGGGCGGTGGCACCAAGGTCAAGAACCTAATGATTATTTGGAACGACAGCTTTGAGCTCAAGGCACCATTTGCCATCTACAAAGCACTACGCACTGAGGGCGTGGACCAGAACACCGCGGCAGCTGTGACACTGGACACCATGGACTTTGGCAAGCAGGGCGACATGATGGGACCTCTCAAAGCGGTCTACATGTTCTCGCAACCCATCTTGACGGGTGCGCACCAGATGACCATGACGCTCTC
>JAPJYX010000072.1:0-44695 GCA_030503985.1 Himalopsyche tibetana
ACACCAGTTTAGAAGTCTCCGTACACTTTAGGGCTGTGTATAATTCATAATTTGCATATGTCCCAAAATCATCAAAACACGTTTTTAGCGCCTCCTGTAAAATTTTATATTTGTGGGTTACGTCCTTTTTCCTTTCCACAGTCGATATATATATTTTTTTAAATGGGTCTGGGTCGTAAGATTTTTCCGCTTCCGAATCCAAATCCAACTCCGAAAAAAAAAACCCCGTCTTCACGACACTTAACTCCAACTCCACAGCGTTGGTTTTAATACATCGAGTACGTGAGCGAGTGCAATCGATGTGACCGGGTTATCCCTTTGATCTAGATTACAAATATGGCTTATATTTACTGGCTCGCTCATTTCACTCGTTGACTCACTAAGCCGAGTACTGTATTTGCGTTTAGATTAGTTTTTATTCGGCCATGCTCCGTCTCTCGGTACGTGTAAAAGAAACAGTGATGTAAACCGTTTAAAATTTCTATTGAAAAGGTTTAAGAATATAAAAAAAGATTACTCAAGGAATTCTAACTCTCGCGGCTCGGAGACTAGAAAAATACTTCTCTGCCGATAGGGGTCATCCAGGGACCCCGGTGGTTTCCTCATTATTGGCCTTATTCTAATGAATTTCAAAAAAAAAATAGTCAAAGGGCTTTAAAATATCTCTCTGCATCATTCCTCACGCATTTTTTTTTTATAAAAATCCGTGTTTTTTTAATAAATAATCATATTTTAAGTTGCGCGTAAAAAGACGTCATCCCAGCACACATATGAAATTGCAACTGATGAGTTTACCCAGCTATCTTACGAACGATCGCTTATTGCGGGCGCTTATCGCCTCATCGCGTTATCGCGTATTTATATGAACTCCAATGATCCAACTTATATGAGGTCCAAAAAACTATGATATAAGAATACCTTAATTATAAACATTGTGTCACCCAAATTAAAATAGATATTTAAGAAAATATGGGTACTGGGGTCGCATTTCTTGAGCTTAGAACCGGAAAAGTTCATATTGGCTATTCATATCGTTTATTGTCTTTTTTGATCACTTTCAAATTGGCGGTACCGGTCAAAATAAGTTTTGAATAATATAGTATATTGAAATTAGCAACGCATTTGTTCGGCGGTCAATTCTATTAATGTCCACTTCTATGCAGTATACAATCAGTTTCTTAAAAAACATAAACTTAAGCTTTGGCGTGCTATTCATAGATTTCGTTTTACAATTGATATGTATTAAATCTTGGGTCAAAACGTGAACTCACTCACGCGTATAAAGAACTTAATACATATAATGAAAAAAAGTGCGTGGCTTCAGCAAATGGGTAAATTTAATAGTGCTTTGAAACAGAGTCGTGCTTTTCTTAATGGAGCAGGCGAAAGTATTAAACTAATACCCTCGATACCTTTATCGGTATTTCGTGGGTACGCTACCAAACATTTCAGACAAACTTTGTAAATTTGCGGCGTCACACGGCGAGCGTACAGATCTATATAGATATAATGAGTTTATCATTTATTAAACTAGATATTTCCAGCACACTAAAGTATAAGTCGCCGAGTCTTGGGTTACTGCTCCCGAGACAATCTCAGCACAAAATTTGAACAAAAGCGTTTTGTTGTGACGCCACGGGAAACAATTGCTATAATCTAAGGTGAGGCCGTGGAGGGTGGTCTTTTATAGTACAGACCAGCGCTTTCCAACCTTTTTCGTTCTTTTTTAGCTCACCGAAGAATTTGAAATCTGCGATTTGGTATACTTTTTCCTCAGATTGACACAGAAACTCGGTTTTTTTTAGCTCACCGGCGAATTCGAAATCCTCGATCTGTTATACTTTTCCCCCAGAATCCAATTTCCAATCCAATCTGGCGGCCTCCTTAAGAAATTCCGCGGCCCCCAATATGGGAAACACCGATTTGATAGACTTAAATATATAGATTTTTGTACTTTCTACTGAATTTCGTGGCCCACAGGTTGGGAATCACTGCAGTAGAAGGTTCCCGGCAAGCGTTGCAATGCCACTCAAATAAAGAAAGTGTTTTGTGTTTTAATTGTGTTTATTGAAGTGCACGTTTTTCTTTTTCAACATCAAAATGTTTGACGTTTGCTGCCGATTGTCTATGGTACAATACACGTGCCACCTACTGTAAGTTAATTGTACTAAACCCTTCACGCAAGTTGAATAATACGTTGTAAAAATTAACTGTTTGGTAGACGTACAATCATTGATTTTTATATATAAGACCTACTGTAAGTTAATTTTACTATGCCTATAACCTTCCCGGAAGTGCAAGCGAAAAGTTTGTCAAAGTTTTATTGCAATCGGATGAACGGTTTGGCAACGCATAAAGTACGAACAAATAGGCATTATTCATTTTTAAATATTAAAAGATTGCGTATAATATCGACTGTGGAAAGGAAAAAGGACGTAACCCACACATATCAAATTGTGAATAATACACAACCTTGAAGTGCACGGATACTTCTAAGCTGGTGTTTAATTGACATAAATTTTCTCTGAAAAACTTTTATTTCAGTGTTTTTTCTTGGTTTTAATTTTTTACAAGGTCATCTTTTTCAAACTTAAAAGCTAAATTTAGATACTTATTCGGCATTTTAAGCTTCCATCCTTTTGATAGAATGTGTGTCAAGTTGTATACATTGTGATTATCGAAAAAGAATTGTTTTTTTAAAATTGAGGGTTACGTCCTTTTTCCTTTCCACAGTCGATATATACTCGGCAGAGCTACTGGATGACCTGGGATGAAGCAAAAATACTTCCGGAGGGCAGAGAATCTTTGAGACACTGTGTTGTGGCCAAACGTTCTGAATTCGGACCGGGTGTGGTTAAAAAAGAAGAAAAAAAACTTCGTTTATAACTAACATTGCAAAATGGACACATCGGTTTTTGCTTTTAGACGCCTCACATTGTTGCCGCTTAGTGACATACAGCGATTGAAAATTCTATTGATGATGTGATGGGATGATAGATGAAAGAAAAACAAATAATCGGTGCATTGTCTGATGTGAGCTATTAGCATCTAATGAGCACTGATGACGTCATTGAATGATGGCCACTTATAATGTTATTACATCATTGTAAGTAAGGTATAATGATGTCATATACTTTAATTATAATAACCACAAATTACTGTTGATTGAAGACTATTATATTTATAATATGGCAACGATTTGAATTAATAATTATGTTTATGTTGGTAGTATTCAAACGCGTATCTTTCCAAAATTTACAATCATTTTATTCCAAGCAAGAAGGTTGTTCGTTCTTTTCCTTCGTGACAATTGCAGATTTTACGTTTATTATTTTGAAGGGGATTTAATTGGGTTATATGACAAAAAAAGGATCAATGCTATTTTTTGGGACAACATTCTAGCACAGCGATACTCTTCCTGCGTCCCATTTGAGGCCCAAAAAAATTATAGTCACCAAATGCTTTTCCAAACATCTGGTATTGTTTGAAAAACTTAACGTAAACAAATGAGAACATTTGTATTTTCGTAAACTTTATTTTTATGTATATTATGTCGTATATAAACGTATTATTAATAATTTTCTGTGGCTCACTTAATGAACCCTCCAGAGACGAGAGCTTTTTTCCGATAAAAAATATATTTTCTAAGCCATATTAAAGTCACGGATAACTTTTATTCCTATCCAAATTTAAAAAAAAAAAAACGCAAAGTCGTTGTATAGAAACCCCGCATGACTATATGGTCATGATCATCCTTTTATTACCGTGTTATATTGAGTACGGACAGTAGTAAGGACAAAAGTGACCGTATGGGCTCGCAAACATTCGGGGTTGAAATAGAGCTAAACGTGATTTTTTTTAAATATTTACAATTTAACCTCTTTAGATAAACATAATTTCAATACAAATATATTAGCAAAATAACTGTAAATAATTTGATGTTTTGATAAAAAAATAACAAACAGTTTCAAAAAGTAAATTAAAAAAAACGGAAATTCAAAAAAATCACATGTGCTTTTGGAGACCGTTTCTGTCCCCACGGCTGATGACTAACTGTAGTCTGTACCCTTCTTCACCAAATATGAACGAAAGCAATGATATTCAGCTAGAAAAAGAATGAATAGTGGGATCAATAGACAACGGTGTTTACTGTGACCATATGGTGACGCTCGTCCTTGGAGGGTTAAATAAGCCAACATGTGGCTCAGACGAAAAAAAGGTTGAGTATGGCTCATTTAGCATATGTGGGAAAATGACAAATATAATAACAATAGTTATGAAACTCATTGTATTTCAATTATAATATAGATGGTTCATACATTATTCTGCGCACGTAATATTACGGTCAGAAAATTGCACATGCATACAATTTTCACCACTTCATGTAAACTCGAAAAAGCTAGCAAAGTCATTCGTGATCAACTCGACGAGAAAAAACATTACAAACATTGATTCTAGAGATCTCATGTGAAATATGTTTTTTAATCCATGTCACCTTCCAATGTGGAACATATGGCCTCTTAATGGAGGTATCTCAATGAAAGTTTGTTCTACGAGAACAGCTTGTTACTCAGTTGATCAACATCTCTTTTTAAAGAGATAAAAGCACATGGAATAATATGCTCTAGGATATGACTAGTGGAATGGAAGGATGAGAAGGGTGGGAGGTAATTTTAAGACACCACAAACACCCATGCCTTCGAACAGAAGTCGATGAACCGATTAAAAATGCTCTTTGTCCTGGTATTTGTACCCGTGAGATCTGTTGCGAAAGTTAACGACGCAATCTCAAAAATAATGGAACGTTAGCAAAAATTATTAGCATTAGTCCTGTTATAGCTATATCTTTTTTATTCATACTCTATTCGAAAAAAGAGCGGTTCGGCAACTGAGTAACAAACAGTTCTAGTCGAAAAAAAATCTGTTGGGTGCATACATTGGTTCCCGGTAAATTGCTCGAATGGGAATTGCTCGAATAACAAGATAATCAATTTGTTTCCGTTTGTTCTGTCCGTTTGTTCTGTCTTAGCCCTAGCCTTCTATGTTTTCTGGAAATATATAGAAACAGTTTGAGTAACTAATTAATAAGCCGTTCTCGTAGAAACACTTCTGGTGAGATAAACTCCATTAAAAGATCATATGTTCCGCATTTGGAGCGAACACGGTTTAAATAAATACTTACGAAAATTATTTTTATTTTTCACTCTCTAAACAAGTGTCGCACAAGATAAAAATGAAATTCGTTGAAAAAGTCGTGAAAAATCGTTTAAATAGCCAAGCAATTCGAATAATTTGTAATTCGAGCAATTTACCGGCTCCCGCATACATTCAATAAACATATATTATTTGAGACTGTGATATTATTTACTGTCAATATTCCAATAAGTTAAGAAGCAATTTTATATCTCAAACATCACTAATTGATCATAATTAGACGATAATGTTACCTTTCACATATAATTATGGCAGTAATTCAAATTATAAATGTATGTACATCCGTGTTCATAAATACGAACAAATGCCTGTAGGCCAAAAACAGTTTCTAAATTAGGAAAATTGTTCGGAGAACATTTTATATAACTTTAAATTAATTAAAACTACATACTGACAATGATAGGTTTTTATGAACAGTGTAGCCAAGTAGCAAAATGGTGAATTTCTCTATTAGACTTATTGAGAATCTGTATACATCTGGTTTATCTTTCATATATTATAGTTTGTACTGTTGAAAAAATAATAAAAAAAATAAAGGTAAACGAACTTAAAAACAGTAAATGTAACTTTCTATTGAAAGAAAATCGGCTAATTATAGTATTTTTTTTATATTACATTATATACATTTTATCAATCTTATCAGTAATATCGTTAATTAAAGTACTGAAAAACGGCGGTATATTGTCTTTTGTTTTTTAGGCGCGAAAGTTTGAGAGAATAAAAAATGATTGTTCGAAATTAATATCCGCGAACCACGCGCGAGAAATTATAACAAGAGGAGTTTGCAAAAAGCACATCGTCGCAATTTATTTCATTATTTTTCCTATAATAATTTTTAAAAATCTATTGAAATATCCTCATTTGGAGTCCATGTCGTCCACATTGGGAGCGGACATGGATAAAAAAACTCTTGTTATATAGATCTTTTTATTCGTTGCATGGTTGGCATGCTAAATTTCCCCACCGCATACTTAGGAATATATTATATTTATTGTAAAAATAAACACTAAATAAAAACGAAATATTAGCTTATGCCCTTACGGCAGTGGTTTCCAACCTTTATGTTACTGCGCCTCCCTTTCAAGAAAAAAATATCTTCGCGCCTCCCCATCCATTATTTTATATAGTAATAAAGACACGTTTCAAATAGTACATAAATATTTTGGACTCTTCGCGCCTCCCTTTGCAATAGTCCACGCCTCCCCAGGGAGGCGCGCTTCCCAGGTTGGAAATCGCTGTCTTACGGCACAGATCTACATATATACTTTTATATTTACTTATATACTATAAATATTATATTATAAATCGTTTTAAAATCAGTCTATTCGGGTATGGTGATACGAGGAAATAAGGATCTGCTTGGTAAATGCTTGATTTAGTAAATGCTTTTGATGTTAAATCCAAAATCTTCAAACATAAACATTATTTTTATTTTGTTATGACCAGTGGTAGCCGGTCAATGTGGCATTGGATCAATGCACCCCTTGTATATGCAGAGACGGTTATATTTAATGAAACACTATTCCAACATAAAAATTATACCATTCACTCATTTTAAATTCTTCATGTTTTTACTGTCTATAATAAATATTTTAGAACATTTTATTTTATTTTAGACAGTGAAATCATGAAGAATTTAAAATGAGTGAATGGTATAAATGCTATGGTTGTCAAATTGCACGGGTGCATCTAATGCCACATTGACCGACCGCCACTGGTTATGACAAAAAGGTAACAATTATCACTTTTAAGGTGTTCACTGTCAATACTTGGTGGAATGGCATTATAATAAAAATAATTAAACATTTTTAGTACTTTTTCCACATAAAATTTATTAGATCAGGACCGGTTTCGCTCATGATGAGCATTGTCAACTGATAAGAAAAACAATAAAACAGTGATCAATTACTTACTAAAAATATTATGCAGTTCCGAAAAATAACTTTCAGAATACTCCTCTGGTACGTATATTGGAACTGAGCTGGTGAATCATTAGACCGTCAGTTGTATATACAAATAAATCAGACAACAATGAAAAAATCTTTATCCGCCATTGTTTGTTTTCAGTTTACGTATACGTTTTTATACCGAGAGCCTTCTCTATTAATACCAACGAGCCATATACTTTATTACATCATAAATTTAACGTCTACTGTCATAGTAAAATTATTTATTCATTCGGGCACTTTGAAACGGAAATATACGCAAATGCTCGTGACAATTTTAATGAATTTTTTCGAAGTAAGTTCCGTCTTGATTAGGGATGGCAAAACCGTTTATACCGAAATCAGGTAACCGGTATTTGGACAATTTTTTAAAAACTAAATCTACAATTCAGTTGTTTAACGACAGCTTAATCTGAGAGGACTTTTCTACACTCAAACCTATTTGCAGGAAGGTCCGCTTGAGATTGGCAGACTTCAGCATTGATGAACTGGTCGAAATCAATTAGCCACATTAAAACAATATTTAATTAAACAATATAACAATGTTTTGACATATATTTTTATAAATCAGCTGTTTATGAATAATATAAAAATATACCTTTTTAATACATAATAATTACCTCTAAAATTTAGTTACAAAATTTTAGAGGTGCTATTTTTTTATTTTGAATCAATTTAGTGTCACTTATTTGTATTTTGTACTTTAATTTGTAAATTCTTTTCAATACCGATTGCTTATTACACATTTTTTATTTAATTTTATTTTGTATAAATAACACTGTAAAATTATATATTCTTATCTGTTGATAATGCTCGTCTAAGTGGAACCAGTCCATATCTTTTTTTAAATAAAAATGAAAGTTTTACAAATGAATATTGTATTTTTTTAAAAAATATAATGCCTTCTCACCAATTATTGACAGTGAACACCCTAAAAGTGATACTTGTTTATATTGTTTGGTCTGTACAAACATATAAATTTTAGCATTTCTTTTAAATTTGGTCAATACCCGCGAGTATAAAACTAATACTGACCTATGTATTAAAATACGAATCAATAATATAAATTATTAATTGATTTGGCATTTACTTGGTAGAACTCCATTATAACAGATTTAAAATATCAAAGTATTTTAGGTCTACAATTTTTAATAATTTTTATGCGTTGATAGCTATTTCGGCTTTTGCCATCGTCAGAACTATGTGTATAATATGTAATAAGTGTAATATTTGTAATATACTTAATAAGTGTAATATTGTAATTATAATTAGGATGTTAGAGTGAATAACTTGATGCATTATGTATCTCTTCAGAGCCAGTATATATAGCTGAGCAAAATATAAGTTTAAACATAGTTCTGACGATGGCGAAAGCCGAAATAGCTATCAACGCATAAAAATTATTAAAAACTGTAGAACTAAAACACTTTGATATTTTTAATCTGTATTAATATCAATTCTGACTTTTCTTTAAATTTGAGACTATTTATTATGAACACTGAATTGATTTAAATATAAAGTCTTTTTATACCGCGTTTTTATAAGGAAATGTCGTCATGCCGGTGTTGCGATCATTTATATATCTTGGTTAAATACCGATATTTACATATTTGTCGGGCATTGCCAACCCTAGCTTAAATATAATGGGCTGGAGACAATTAAATTCAAGATGCACTTTTTCAGAATTGAATATTCTACAGAATGTATTTGATAAGAGCTTGGTTGATTGGTTGTAAGCCGGTCAACTTCCGCTTTCAGAAAGGATCGGGATAAACGCATGCTTGCATAATAAATAAAATGTAGACTCTCAGTGTTATACGTTCGTTGGCCACATTTCTATTTTGAGCTACAATTGTGATGCAATTTTTAAAATTCCTCATAAAAGAGATAAAAAGACACAATATTTTAGACACGACATTTGGTTACCCGATACAATGCCGCCTTACACATCCTTGAAATTGTCATGGTTAAAACGGTCATTAGCAACATATGTAATACAAATTGTTAACCGTTTTACCACGTTTTATCGCCGCCTATGTGGTCGAGTGGTCAACGTTGTTGGCTACCGCTACAGAGGGCCCGGGTTCAAATCCCGGTACGTACAGTTTTATAAATTGATTTTTCAATCGATTTATGATTTCTGCTTAAAGGCATGGATGTATGTGATGTCTTGAATTCCCCCCTCTCACCCATCCTATCCTATGAACGGGGCGTATCGAGAGCGATTAGCTTACCACTAATCCTGTCCTAGCCCTATCCTTCTACCCCTACTCTCTTTGGAAAAAGAGAGGTTGAGCAACTGAGTAACAAGCAGTTCTCGTAGAAACACTTCTGTTGAGATAAACTCCATTAGGAGTCCATATGCCCCACATTGGGAGCGGACATGGTTTAAAAAAAAACCGTTTTATTATTTTTAAATATTTTTTGTAATTGATAAAATCCAGCTAAATAAGTTTATAACAAAATCCTCGTTGATAAAAAAAAGTCGTATTATTCTATTCCACTAATAATTTACTGTGCAGCTAGTGGTTTGCTTAAGCAGTGACGTCTTATGTGCTTTAAAAAATCTATTCATTTCAACCAAAATAAATTATTTATTAATTTCAAATATAGCAAGCACTGACAATAATATACCAGGACTGTGGAGTTGTGTAATGTATCAAATTTTACACGAATTAAACACGACCTTGAAGTGCAAGGAGACTTCTAAACTGGTGTTTAATTGACATAATCTAATATTGATTAAAGAAATTGTCTCGGAAAAATCTTTATTTCAGTGTTTTTTCTTGGTTTTAATTTTATACAAGGTCATCTTTTTCAAACTTAAAAGCTAAATTTCGATACTAATTCGGCATCTTCAGTTTCCATCCTTTTGATAGAATGTGTGTCAAGTTGTATACATTGTGATTATAGAAAAAAATCTGTTTTTGAAAATTGAGGGTTACGTCCTTTTTTCCTTTCCACAGTCGATATACATATATATGTATTCCATCGGAACATCTTTAGTCAACTAAGCATACAATGTCAATACTATTGACTATTGTAGTTTGAATACACATCATTAAATAAATATATTTTTTTAAATGGATTTGAGTCGCTCGCTTTTCATGAATCCGACTCTACAGCCCTGTAACAAAATGATAAATAACATCATTCCTTTTTATGGCGTATATTAATTCTTATTATTTCAAACTAAATAAACACGGTATTTTGAACGAGATAAATAAAATTTATTGTGAAAAAATTTGAATGTGATGAAAAATGAGGTTTTTAATCACGTCACTGGCTCGTTTTAGAGGAATAGTAAAGAACCTTGTTCAACTAACATGTTTATAAAATTATATTTAACTCGATTTTATCAATTATGCGATATTTATAAACAAGTCATTGTACAATTTTTATTTTTATTCTACGACACTGTACATCGTTTCATTTACCTTTTGCACAAATATCGATGATATTATTAAAATATTTTCTATTTAAATGTAGTAATTTGGTCATTTTTTTCAAAACCCACCCACCTGCTATTCAATCTATGACGTAGAGAGAGCGACTAGGTAATTAATAGTTTTTTTATCGACTGATTTAGATACCAGCTATATTAGAATAGTTCCATTTGCAATAAAAAGATTTGCGCATTGAATGAACATTGTCTATACATTTGTTGATTATTACGTGCATTAAATGCACGATTGTCGACGTCATATTACATTGGCATCATAACATCAGAGGCAATAATATTTCCCTTGGGTTTTTTTTACCGTATAAATAAACACCACCATAATGACAGCATATCTTCCTTCATTGTTCGACTCACCGAATGTAAAAAGTGTTGCGGTTAGACCATGGATCCAAACATATAATTGGCCTCTTCCTTTTGACGGTTTTTACTTCTTGGATATCACCTTCTAAGTCTGATTATAACGATCTGATAAATTAGATACAATTGCTGTATCTTATTTTCGTACACACCAATTGTGACGAAACATAGGTGAACTTTTCAATTTAATATTATTTTAAACCATGTCCGCTCCCAATGTGGAGAATATGGACTCCTAATGGAGTTTATCTCAACAGAAGTGTTTTCTACGAGAACTGTTTGTTACTCAGTTTCTCAACCTCTCTTTTTACAAAGAGAGTAGGGATAGAAGGACAGGGCTAGGACAGGATTAGTGGTAAGCTAATCGCTCTCGATACGCCCCGTTCATAGGATAGGATGAGTGAGAGGGGGGAATTCAAGACATCACATATATCCATGCCTTTGAACAGAAATTCATAAATTTATTGAAAAATCAATTTATAAAACTGTCCGTACCGGGATTTGAACCCGGGCCCTCTGTAGCCGAAGCCAACACCGTTGACCACTCGACCGCACAGGTGGCTTTCTTTAATGTTATACATTTTGAATATGTTTTTGACAATTCGAATTAATCATAATATTATGTCCAAACAATTCGAATACCAGATCCATGGTCGAGTGGTAAACTTCGTTGCTTTCCGTTACGATGCTCACGGGCACAAATCCCAGTACGGATCATTTCATAAATTGATAACATAAACAATTCATGGAATTTAGTTTAAAAGCATGGATGTTTGTGATGTTTAAAATTTCTACATACCAAGAAGAATTCTCGTAATGTCCGGAGAATTTCCTCCTACTTTCCAATCTTAAAAAAAACAAGACGTAGCGAGAGATCCTTATATCCCTACTCTCTTCGAAAAAAAGGAGATGAAAAATTTACTAACAAACAGCTCTCGTAGAAAAAATCGGTTGGCATGCTTACATTAAAAGACCATGTGTCCCATTGTGAACGGACATTGAATAACTCGTATTTTACTGGTCATCCCTGGTTTAAAGTCTTTATAACCAGGTGTGGGGTGGAGGGAGCTCGGAAGGGCTTGCGCGATCCCATTGTTAAATTTTACTAAAGCCGGTGAGCCGTTTGTTAATTTAAACGAAAACAATATTCTCAGATCAGATTAGTATATAAGTGCAATTTCTAACTTATATAATATATATATTATCGCTCGCTGTGGTCTAGTTGGTTAGAGCTTGCTTTACCGATCAGGTGGGTCTGGGTTCGATTCCCGGTAAGGTCAATGGCAAATTGGATTTTTTTTCAAATTTAATTTGAGATCTAAAACGTGGGTGTTTGTGAAGTCAATTCTCCTGTGACTTTCAAAAATTCTCATCGAGTATATCTCGTATGATCGCTGTAATGCAGCGATTTCCAACCTGGGAGGCGCGCCTCCCTGGGGAGGCGTGAGCTATTGCAAAGGGAGGCGCGAAAAGTCCAAAATATTTATTTCCCCTTTTAAACGTGTCTTTATTACTATATAAAATATAGGATGGGGAGGCGCGATAATCTTTTTTTCTTCAAAGGGAGGCGCAGTAACGTAAAGATTGAAAGCCACTGCTGTAATGTCAAATATATTTTTTTTAAATTAAAATTAAAAAAATATATATATTATCTACGACAGTTTCAGTATACACAGTAGTACATTTTTAGCCGTTCACATTGATAAGTTTTCGGTAAATTGCATACTGTTACATATTATAAGTGTATTAAGTATTGCATACATGTAGTTACATCATAGAAGTGATAAAAAACTCACTTTTTTTCAAAAACACCGAGAATTGCTTCGAGATTAAGAGAGCCCATTGTTATCGTATTGGCAGCCTACCGCTAAGATATATTATACATAGCATGTTTAAAATGTTGATAGATTGGATAAAATTGACAATAATTTATGTAACGTTATTACTCATTGCATTTTGAAGTATGTTTATATGAATTTATTATATTGTAAATAAATTTGGGCACGAAATCGTGAGTATTGCAATACGGCCACATTTCATGATGTGGCCGGCGAAGAATTTCCAGCAGCTGATGATTATAAGGTGGAGCCGAAGTAAAAAAAAAACACAACAATACTCTCCGACGAAGAGAGAAATGTTTAGACTGATTCGCGATATGGTATCCATTGTCTTAAGCTCTTATAGTATACGTGTCAGCCTGAAGGCTAAATTCCAGTTGTCTTTACTTCCTGTGTAAAAGAATGCTTCAACCACGTCTAGATTGTATTGCAGTCTGTTTTGCCCTGATGAACAAAGATATCTGTCAATTTTAAGTGTTTTCGTTTGTTCAAGGATTAAAATTGATGAGCGATTCTAACGATGCTATTCTAAAATTTATTTAGTACCAAGACCAGACACGAACAAACTGCGGCTCGTTGCGTATTTTTTTGTTGATCGACTTTAATGAAAAAAATAAAATTCTTTTAACCGTTGGCGTTTGGATAGTTCGACTGTAAAAACAAAGAACATTACATTTAACTTATACCAACCGTAAAAAATAAATACAAAAAAACATACTGAGTATAAGAGACCACGCATAGTTAGTGTCTCGGTCAGGCGTGGGGAACCTGCGGCCTTTTGGCTACTCTGATGCGGCCTTCTGGCCAATTATGTAATTCTGTAAATTTATGTAAATTCGCAATGTTTACTGCGATAAGGCCGCATGTCGAATCAGAAAAATGAATGCGGCCTTTAGAGAAGAAAAGGTTCCCCACCTCTGGTAAATTAGTAAAACGGCCGATTATTGGAATAACACAAGAAAGTAATAATAAAGACTCAACAAGTACTTAAATAGCACAAAATATTATTCATAATGTGTATTTAAGTTAAGAAGAAATAATACGATCCATCGATACGGAGACTTTTATAAGGGGCTGGACATAAATCGATTTTGTAGCTAGTAGTTTCTGACACGTCTAATGTGTAAGGATCTAATGAAGCCTTTTGTTTGTTACTACAGTCTTACGTCTTTAAATTAGGAATATTCGTGTAAAAGATTAGTAATTTAAGATTTCGACCGAAGGTGCTTGGTGGAATTTAAATATAATATTTGAATCGTTCAAATTATGTACGTTCACACAGATTTTGTCACTAACGACCCGGGTTTCGTCAGTTCAAGTTCATCCGTTCACTTCAACGCCTGAAGATGCCGAAAGGCGAAACCCGGGTCGTTAGTGACAAAATCTGTGTGAATGTACATAATTTGAACGATTCAAATTTAAAAGATTAGTATTCATCATTTTAAGTTGATAGTGTTTCTTTCAAAATCGTGTAAAAAAGAGTTGAGTTGTAATTAGAATTATCAACTTCTTTCGAGGAAATATTTTCAGTAAGTTAAGCCCTGTCATAAGACAAACATCCTGGATCATCAATTGAAGATCTTCATTAGACTGCATTACTACAGTCATGTTCAGGTGATTGTAGACAGGGAAATTCTATCACCACCACCGTAATCACAGCACTTGTGGATGTAGTAATAAACGGAGATTAAGAGAAAAGAGAAACTATGTCATCATTTTAAATTTTTTGGCCTGATGATAGTCGTATGGTTAAAAACTACTTTTAAAAAATATTTTGAATCGTCATCGTTTCCTATTTTATATGGATTAATTTTAAGCAAAATACGCTTAAGTATTCAATAATGACTATTTATTTGAAACTAAAAAATATTGAACTTTGCGCGTTACGCGATATTAACGATTTGATATTAATTGATTACCTTGGAAGTCGATAAAGTCCTGGAGGGACTTCCCTCCTCTCAAGGTCATCTCCTCCGAGGCCAAGACCTGCCACCAGCTGCAGGATCTCCCTCTCTTTCTTCAATTCTTCGCGACCACTCTCCACCTGGAATCGAAAAGCGACTCTCAAATTAATTAACTACTTTTTTTTTTACTAATTATCAAAATATAAATAAATTTGTTATAAATTACGGGAATCGGAACCGATGCTATCAAACAATTTTCCAATGTTCCAAATAATGAAACATTAGTATTTTTTTAAATATTGTATTCTGGTGAACAGAGTGGAGTGTAAATCGTGAAAATATTTCGCATAATCTTCATAGTATACATGAATATTTTTAGGTGTATTATCTGAGCTGGCAATAGTTTTTGCTTGAGAGTGTCATTCATTTATATACGAGCTAAGGACAAATCAACTGGTTAACAAACAGTTCTAAAAAGATTAATGGTTGTAGAAATAAACTACGCAATCAATATTAAGAAATTGCAGACGTGGTTTTGACCATCACAAAAGAACTTTTATCAATTATCAATTTCTGATTTATATGCAGGCTTGGATTGAAACGAGGGTCCAGACCAGATGTGGGGATCTTTTGCATTTCTAAAGGGTACATTCATTTATCTGATTCAACATAAGGCCGCAGTTAAGAAAACGTTGACACCTACCGTTTTTTTCGACTGTCGAACATATAATAGGTTGATCACGCTCTTTTTCCAAGCGCTTGGTTTAATTTTGTTGATCAAAGTTAATATTCTGATCAAGTCGAAAAGCCGCATCAGAGTAGCGAAGAGGCATTGAGGCGCATGCGGCCTTAAAGCCGCAGAATCTCCTCCACTGAACTAAACCATCGATATTTTGTGATGTCTTGAATCCCCTCCAACCTATCTTATCATAAAAAAAACGGAGCGTAGTGAGAGCGGTAAGCTAATCACTAGTTTTGTACTAATCCTATCCTTATATCCCAACTCGCTAATAATGGTTGAGCTACTGAGTAACACACAGTTCACGTAAAAACTCTTCTGTTAGTATAAACTCCATTAAGAGTGGACGTGGTAAAAAAATGAGACCTTTATTTACAGTCTCGAAATGGAATGTATGGTATGTTGAAATGCATTTAATAAACAATTTAAACGGTCGCTAAATAAACAGTTAGACTTTGAGTGTCAAAACTGTTCACTATTTTCTCTTTGGCGAAAGTTGACAATTCACACCAAATTGTTTTTCCGGCAATTATCTTGCATGTGCACATGAGTAATTTTCTAACAATTCGAGTATATGAAGCCTACTTTTCAAAACCGAGAATTGTTTTTTATTAATACAAATATACAATAAAATAGCTTCATATAAAAATATTACCATATCTATTTTCGGCTGATAAATCAGAGAATATCACCAATCCAACGATCGTCCAGTTCATGCCTCGAACAACTCACAAAAAATTACATTGATGTTAATTACGCATGGGTACAATATTGCACTCTTTCGTGTCCAGTAAACAGATAATACATGGCACAGTGGTTAAGGTCGTTGGCTTCCATGCCAGACCTAACGGGTTCGAATCTCAGTACGAACAGAATTTTTTCAATCGACTTATGTTCAAAGAAATGGATTTTTGTAATGTTTACTCCTTCCCGCTCTTCCAATCCTTAAATAACGTAGAGAGGGAGTAGCTTACTACTAGCCCTCTTTAATTCTATACTTTTATCATTACTTTCTTCGATAAAAAGAGAGTTTGAGCAAGTGAGTAACAATCAGTTCTCGTAAAAAACTTATGTTGAGATACCTCCATTATGAAGCCATTTGCTTCATATTAGGAACGGACACGGATAAAAAAAATAGTAGAAAGCTTGACAAAAAGTGAGTTTCGGTACCTATAAAAATAAAAAAAACTTGTGATAATATCGACTGTGGAAAGGGAAAAGGACGTAACCCACAAATATCAAATTTTACAGGAGGGGCAAAAAACGTGTTCTGATGATTTTGGGCCATATGCAAATTATGAATTTTACACAACCTTGAAGTGCACAGAGACTTCTAAGCTGGTATTTAATTGACATAACATAATATTAATAAAAGAATTTGTCTAGGAAAAACCTTTATTTCGGTCTTTTTTCTTGGTTTTAATTTTTACAAGGTCATATTTTTCAAACTTAAAAGCTAAATTTAGATACTTATTCGGCATTTTCAGCTTCCATCCTTTTAATAGAACGTGTGTTGAATTGTATACATTGTGATTATCGAAAAAAAGTTACGTCCTTTTTCCTTTCCACAGTCGATATACATTTGACAGACTGTACAATTAAAAATATCTAATGTAAAGAGCCATACTCAGAAATGCGTTAAAAACATAACGTTTATATATTTAATTCTAGCACCGAAGGCGTTCTTTTTCGAACTGTGTCATTTAAATAAATAATACAAATGAGCAGGCTTTCTCCCTGTATAAATACCGACTCTCCGATGCTAACAATCAAACACCCATACCCAAAGAAGGCCCAACAACGAGGTCTGCCAATACCAAGTCGGTAGGAATCCACATTCGTGGAGTTCGGAATGTTAGGAATGCGGGTCAGGTGGAGTTATTGGTCACCTGTGATAGATTTCGACACACCACAGTACGCTTGTGGCATACATTATTAAATCTTTACACACTTCGCTTGCAATGTATATGAAATCAATAATTGAAGCCAAGAATTTAGTACTTATTGTTTGAAATAAAGTGTTGAGTAAGTGTGCTTATATTTCAAATGCCATTTTGATTTTTTTTCTCGAACTCTCAACATAAATAATTAATACTTATCATTTTTGACGGTTTATTAGCTATTTTTCTATGGACACATCACTTGCATAACTTTAGTTAGTGTTTTTTTGCTGCAATCAGAGTTTAACCGTTTGAATACCGCGCGAATAAATCATTAATATGTCCCAGAGATACTGCGTGTTTTTGAGAAAAATAATTTTGTCTAATATACACTCGAATTTGATATTTTAAAAACCTATATTGACTACACGTATTACACTATACTACACACATTCATCAAAATATTGCTTATATTCTATTAGCATATCAAGTATTTGATTTTTTAAATGTCTTGGACATCCGTGTTCGCTTGCACAAGTTCCGGATACCTGTGTCCGCTTGGTATTCAATTGGTTAACTATAAAACTGAATAAAAATAAATTGCCATGACACGTCAATGTAACAGATGGTGGGATTAGGCATCCAGATACCAAATGCATTACTGGTTCTTGAGTATTTTTCATAAACTAACCGAGCACCCGGTTCGATTAAGGGTAATTTTTGTCAACCATTATATATCAACTGTCAACTATCTATATAAATTATGTAAATGTATAATGGATACTTAAATATTTAATTACAGAATTTTACTAACAATATTTAGGTAATTACTGATAAATAAAAAAATATTTGAATAATAAATCAAAATAAAATTTGAATAAATAGGTTTTGTGAAATATAATAGATAAGTATATCCAAAAAAATAGTTTATAGATATATTTTTCATATGGAAAGGAAGTAAAAAGATCTTCAATTTATGTCAAAAAATTGTGTTTTGAATGATGAATACAGACCGATAGATTTAATTAAACACACTACCGTCTGAAAAAAAGCTCATTCATATTACATTAATTATTTATTTACATATTTAATAACAAAGTTTTACGAAATAAGTCAACTTCGTTGACATATAACTGACAGAAACTTTTTATCAACGTAACGCTTTTAATCACTTAACTTAACGCTTATTAACTTAACGATTTTAATCACTTAATTTCAGAAGGACACGTGCTTATCAGGAACAAGGGATAAAAATGTTACATCCAAATACGGACCCCCATAAGCTATTTTTCCAAGAAATTCTAGAAATAAACAGAGCGCAGTTGAACAGTCTTCCAATTTTAAATGAAATATTAAACATGCCTGGGTCGCAACCTTTATATCCAATATAAATATAATCATAAAACCTTTTCCGACAAGCAAAATAAATATAATTCTTAACACTGCTCACTACTCGAATCTGTGGGCGTTCCCATGGGCTTATCCTTTTCGCCAGCAATAGCTTTAAACTCAGTGACGCATTTATTTATTATATAAACACGAAACATTCATTCGCTAAGCGTCAGTTCAATTTATCCGTGCACTTGAACGCCTGAAGATGCCGAAAGGCAAAACCCGGGTCGTTAATGACAAAATCTGTGTGAATGTACATAATTTGAACGATTCAAATTTAACGCTTTTTAGCTATACAGATTAACATCCACCCAAAGATGATAAAACGACTAAACGTTTTTGACCTGTGATCATTATGGTCAATTGTCTTATTGTCTAATGCCACGCTACTTTCAATTCTCTTCATGATATATTTAAAAGTAAATTATCTCAAAACAAGGTTTTTCGATATAACGTTTTCTGGCAGTATACCGCCGTTTATGTTTCACTTCATCACGCGTGATCTAGAAAGTAACCCACCAAGTTTATCCAATAGGTTTAACTTAAACGAAACAATACAGTTGATCCCTTGTGACTTTAAGTATACAATCGCTGTTAAGCTGTTTAATCTAAGTCAGATAATCTGTAGATTATCAATAATTATCTTATGGAATTATCAGGGGAGAGGTTCTTGACTCTCTAATGAATCCAGAGTCTCAGAATGTTGTATGAGAATCTCGCGACTAAAATGAACTGACTGCGATCAAGTTGAACCATTGCGGTGAGTTCCCACGATTAAAGATCACACACAGCTGTATTACAGTGTGCCCAGATACCGTGCCATAAGGGATGTTCACATTTAACATGGAAAAATAAAACGTAAATTATTTAAATCGTCGATTACTTTTTCTTAGTTTTGATCAATGTTCCCTCTAATTACCTAAAGGTTATGTGCGCAAAATACATTTGCTGTGTAACTTTGAAAGGAAATTAAATTTTTTGTGCTCCAAATAACGGTATTTAGACCTAATTAACAACACTATGTAATGAAAATTATTTTTTTCTTGTGGTGGTATAGCTGGTGTAACTTTTGTGCGCTCTGTTCTGAAGCATGTGCGCGCGCTCAGAGAGTTGTGTGCGCGTCTTAGCCATATCATTCAATACCCACTACTCTCTTTGGTTGAACGACTAAGTGACAAACAATTCTCGTAGAAAAAACATTTTTGTTGAAATACCTTTATTAGGAGGCTATAGGCCATATTGAAATTGGCAGCGGAATGGATAAAAAAGTGGATAAGATTTCCCGAGCCCCTTGTTAAGATATTGGCAGCCCACCGCTGCGTGCAATGATCGTATGCTGTGATTGCTGCGACTTGCAAGTGACAGCTGAGTAACTAAAAATACCCACAATAACTCTTTTAATGTGTTTTTAGAGTAATTTTCATGAATAGTAGCGTATAAATAAAATTCAGTTAACACAAACTCAATTGATTTCTTGACTTTTTTTGCGGCAACGTCGAAATAACAAGTTTGCGGAAGAATGTATTTGTGTCAACATGAAAGACATTTCTCTGCGTTGCACGTGCTTGAAATGGAGCGTTCGCAGGTCTCCGTGTAATACAAAATCTGTGCTGTCTGTACTACGTCACCTGCGCTCAACCTTGATCAGGTAACGTATCTTTATCCAATTGCATAGTGACTGTGATATTTTCATCCCGCTTAAACTGATCATAAAAAATGGACTATACATAAAGCGACTAAGGAACTCTTTATCATTGAATAACACCTTGATTCTTTACATTGACAATCCGAAGAGAGATGTTAAGTTACTGAAAGAAACCCAGTTAAAGAACTCTCCTACATAAATACCATCTATTAAGAGTCTATGTAGTCGAGTGGTCAACGTTGTTGGCTTCGGCTACGGAGGGCCCGGGTTCAAATCCCGGTACGGACAGTTTTATAAATTGATTTTTCAATCGATTTATGAATTTATGTTCAAAGGCATAGATGTATGTGATGTCTTGAATTCCCCCCTCTCATCCATCCTATCCTATGAACGGGGCGTATCAAGAGCGATTAGCTTACCACTAATCCTGTCCTAGCTCTATCCTTCTATCCTTACTCTCTTTGGAAAAAAGAGTGGTTGAGTAACTGAGTAACAAGCAGTTCTCGTAGAAACACTTCTGTTGAGATAAACTCAATTAGGAGTCCATATGCTCCACATTGGGAGCGGACATGGTTTTAAAAAAAAATGCTTCCAACTGAGAGTGGTTAAGAATATTTTTAAAAACACTTTTTGTTTTGCATTGGCAGATACATATTTATATTTATTTTCAATTAATTGTATAGTTTATAGAAAGTTTCAGTTAATTTATAAATTTTCAAAAAATATTTTTTTCACCGTTTATATTGAACTACCCAACCGTATATTAATTGCTGTGAGGAGTCATAAAGGTGCAACTTATTTAAATACAGTACGACACGAAAGTTCTTCGACAATACTGATCAAACTATTTTTAGTGTTACCAAGTCAGCATCATGCCGAATATAATTATAGGAATATATGATCACGTTTAGAATTATTCCAATAATTGGAAGTATCCCTCAAATGGGAGTCTGTATAATTAAACAAAAAAAAAAGTATAAACAATTTTCACTTAATTATTAAATTTCTTTAGTTTAAAAAATAATTTAACTGTAAATTTTTGGCTCATTTTCGAGGGATACCTTGAATTTATAAAAATGAAACCCTGCTTAATATTGAAAAACCCATTCAAAATGATTTGAATCATTTGTGTCAAATATTTCAGTCACCGTATGTACTGTATTCTAAATATGACAACTATTTCGTATAATCAGGACTTTCACGTGTAGAAAAGTTGATTAAAATAATATTCTTCATTTAACTCAACATTATCATTGAGATTCTGACCCTACGATAGTCAAATGGTATCGATTTATCGAAAAAATTATAATTTCATACGACGGAAAAAACACGTACAAAATAGACTAAAAAGCGTATCTGAGTTAGTCATATCCATTTTAATTTAGATACGCTAAATGCGCTTAGTACAGTTAGCGTTATAGAAAGACATAATAATTTCTAAAATGATTAACGTGCATTGTCTTTGAGTCGAGTCAAATCGCTGTCACAGCTGAATCAAAAAGCAATGAAACTTTTGCTTCGCCTCTATATTATAAAAAAAAGAGTTCATGCAATTATACCAAAGGCAAGTTAATATTTTTTTAATGTGAAAATGTTAAAAATTTACGGTGCACGAGAGTCATTACATTTTTTCCGACGATTATTCATTCTTCGTATTCATTAAATGTATGGCAATCATTAAATATTTAGGGGAATATTTATTTCATAAAATATTTCGTACTGTAAACACTGAGATATTTTGAGTATACTATTTATTTTAATTACATATAAGAGTATTGCTAGTTTTTAATTATGTTTGTTGTGATACAAACGTTTCTTAAAAAGGCAATTCTACTTAAATTTACGATAGTTTTATTCATATTGCCAATTTTAACAGTTTTTGGAACTAAGTTCGTTTCCAATGAGCAGTATATACTCTTGATAGAGCTTAGGTATTTCCACAGAAGTTGTACAACGATAACTGCTTGACTCTCAGTCACTCAAGCTCTCTTTTTCAGAGAGTGAGAATACAAGGACATGAGACTAGGATTTGACTTGTGAATTGATTATCATTCTTGCTAGGTCTCGTTTCAGTAGTGCATAAGAGCACTTTAGTCACCCATATCTTCGAGTACATGTTAAATCCTAAAAAAAATAATTCTGCAAGTTTAGTTTGTTTTTTTGATAAAAGATTGCCTATACAAAACAGAGAGGACACTGAACATTCGAATTTTAGAACATATGGCAGCCTTTAGATTGAAAAAAGACACGTCTATTTTTGCTAATCACTTAATTTCGGAAGGACACGTGTTCAATCAGGAACAAGGGATAAAAATGTTACACCCAAATACGGACAGTCATAAGCTCTTTTTCCAGGAAATTTTGAAAATAAATAGAGCACAACTGCATAGTCTTCCGATTTTAAATGAAATATTAAACGTTCCGGGATTTCCACTTCTATACCCTATATAATCATAAAATCATATAATCATAAAACCTTTGCCGACAAACAAATAATATAATTCTTGAAACTACTTACTACTCAAATATGTTGGAATTCCCATGAGCTTATCCTTTTCGCCATCAATGGCTTTGGACTCAGTGATGCATTTATTTCTTATATAAACACGAAACTTTCATTTAATAAGCGTCAGTTCAAGTTGATCCGTGCACTTGAACGCCTGAAGATGCCGAAAGGCGAAACCCAGGTCGTTAGTGACAAAATCTGTGAGAATGTACATAGTTTAAACGATTCAAGTTTAATATTGAAATTCCACCAAGCACCTTCAGTCGAAATCTTAAATTAAAGTGACAAACAGTTATAGTAGTACAACTTATGTGGGGATAAAGTCTATTAGATTCAGCATTTAAAGAGGTATGGTCACAGTTTTTTTATAACTCAAAACGCAATAAGCGACCGAGAAAATAGTGTACCTACGTATGTATGTCACGAGTTAAAAATCCCAATAACTCTGGTTTACATAATATTGTTTGAGTAAGAGAAGATCTATTAGTGTCGGCACGAATGTGAAATTACGAGGTTGGAGAATAAATAAATATTCCGCGCATACAAGTTTTGAAAGTTGAGTAAATACGCAATCAAATTGAGCGGTACGTGATAGGTTATTTAATAAAGCTTTATCAAGCGATCAAAGTTTTTTTTTAAACAGGCGAATTGAGCCATTTTCTTTTTTTCGTACACCAATGTAGTCTTGTTTACTTATTCCATGCGTAACACAATTTTTGCCAAGAATCCCCGAGGAGAAATTTCTTAAGACTCGGTTGCATGCACTGCAGTGTATAGTAAGCTATTTTTATTTTAAATCCATGTCCGTTTCCAATGTAAAACATATAGCCTCCTAATGGAGGTATCTCAACCTCTATTTTTTCAAAGAGAGTAGCAGGTATAAAAGGATAAGGCTAGAACAGGACTAATGGTTAATTAATCTCTTTCGCTACACCCAGTTATTCAATGATCGGAAATGTGGGAGGGAATTTTTAGACATTGCAAACACACATGCTTTCAAACAGAAATTGATATACTGATCGAAAAAGTGCTGTTCGTACTTGGATTCGAACCCGTAAGACCCGGCACGGAAGACTGTAATTAATGCTAACAGCTGAGCCATAGGACATGAAATGTTACAAAAATAAAAACGAGCTGAATATTAGAAAACAAAAATGAATTAAACTTCATTCTTTTTTCGTGGGACGCTGTGAAATATTTGAATGTCTAACAATTGTTACAAGATGCAAGCAAGTTGACATGACTGTCAGGGCCGATGTACCGATGATGTCGTATTAATTTAAAACTATTTTTTAAGGCACTTGTTGATGTTTTTAAATTACAACCGTATTGTCTCTTAAACAGCACCCTTATGTAAACATTTCGACCGAAATTGATCAGCGTTTTTTTCAGAAACGTTGAAGATTAGGGCTTATACAAAAACAGACTTTTAAAAATACCGTAACTTTGCAAAGAACTCTTTTTAAAAACCGAAAATCTCTAGTGAAGGTTTAGCAGTGAGAGTAGAAAAGAATTACTAATTAGTTGATCGATCTCACTACACTACGTTTTGTGATCGATTAGTAGATAGCTGGAAATACTAACACGGTAATGTGATTCAGGATGCTGATCACATCTTTTGTAAATTTTTAGACATGAGCAACAAACGGATATATTTACATTTGGTGTTTCGAGTATAGTTTGGATCTGTCGGCTCTGTCGGACGGATCAACGTGATTGCATATTGTGCAAGTTACAAGAAGTTCAAATAGTGCATCATTTTACACATAATTCAACTAAATATCAATATATATAAACATTTAAACATTCAAATATCTATATCCTATTTTACTTGCTGTATAATACACCCGGCAAGAATGGTTTGTAGGCTTAACAGGGGGCCATGAATATAATGTTGAATATCTAAAGGAAACCACTATCATTAAAATGGTAACCGGATAAAACAGAACATCACAAAACGTACAATATATCTTTAGAAAACACTAGTATTGATATGTTTGACAATCAATTAGTAATCTCTATGTCGTATTAGATACAATAAATAAAACAGCAATCTTGCATATCAATAACACTTTCAAACTGAAATTGTCGTAAATACACTTATATTCGACGATTATAATAGTCGCCATTGACTGATAAAGTAAAGCGCACGTTATTACACACTGTTCTGAAATTATTACCTGTTAATCTATAATATTTTTCCAATAAATAGTTAAGAAGAAATAGGTATCATTCAACTAAAAATTGATTGTGTTCTGAATTGTCTATGTACTATGTTCTCATGTTCTGTTTTATCATGATCTGTTTATTCATGGAACCCATTAAAATATGCCTGTTATGCTGGTACGCAATATATTATGAGAGATGCTGGCATGCCATGGGAGGAAGCACAGCAATTGGCGGGAGACAGGGAAACATGGAGGTAGCCCATATGCTCCACATAGGGAACGAGTATGGTCAAAGAAAAATAAGATTATTTTATCAACTACTTACTGGTCGATCCCGAAAGCTTCCGTGAATTTCGAAAAAATATATAATATAAAAATAAAATATACAAAAATACTAAAATGGAATTATTTTGTAAGCGCATACCTATCTAATGATATGTATTTCGCATTTAAAATAAACATTTCTGGGTTTGAAGAAGGAAAAAAACTCTAAATACAATTTCTTATAAGAATCATGTTAGAAGTCGATCGCGAGAAAACTTAAGATTGAAAAGTCGATCCCAGGGCAAAAAAGGCTGGACACCCTAACTGTACTGTATTTAACCACTCTTTACAAAAAAATAGCATTTTTACACTGTGAAAAATACCATACAAGAATGGTGAGCAGGTGAAGCTGATGGTATTAAGTACCTAAGGGAATTCAATAAAAACTTAAATAACGGAAGAAAATGGGAAACCACAATCATTAATATAAACCTGCAATGCCGACACGCAATATAATACACGAGAAGTTTACTTCATTTGTAATATTTTCAATAGAAGACAGAACCAATTATAGAAGAAGAGCATAAGATACAAATAAATGAATTTTAAATTGGTTGCGTACGAGTGTATTGCAATAAGATCATTCAGGGCAACGTGTGATTGTTTTTTTTAATGAAAAATAGTTCGTAACATATGTAAAACAATACATGGTGCGACTCCTGCATGAGTATGTCATTATTCAAATCATTCCATAATACAAAAGGCGTGATCCAAATAACGTTTTTTTGTTTTACTTTAAAGCGCGTATTGGTTAACAAATGTCCTTTAAAATTGAAACCGTGTCGTCTGAAATGGTTTTTGTGTACACCGTTAATGATTTAATGTGGGGTTAAATCCTTGACTGATATTAGTTGTAATTTAAGATTTCGACTGAAGGTGCTTGGTGGAATTTCAATATTAAATTTGAATCGTTCAAACTATGTACATTCTCACAAATTTTGTCATTAACGACCCATATATAACACGAAACTTTCATTTGCTAAGGGTCAGTTCAGGTTCATCCGTGCACTTGAATGCCTGAAGATGCCGAAAGGCGAAACCCGGGTCGTTAATGACAAAATTTGTGAGAATGTACATAGTTTGAACGATTCAAATTTGATATTAGTTGATTGTTTATGTACACTTTTAACTGTTTTTTACACGGTACTGTCCCAGTGGTGGGCTGCCAATATGTTAACAAGGGGTTCACTTAATCTCAAAGCTATTTTCAGTGTTCTGGGGAAGGAGTGTTTTTTTATGACTCCTATGCAATTATATGTAATACTTAAAAAAAGCAATCGATTGTTACTGAATACGCTTGTTAAATGAAATAATATGCAATTTTCCGTAAAATTATCAATGTAAATTACTAAAATTGTTCTACTGTGTATACTGAAGCTGTTGTAGATAATATATAAGTTATAAATTTCAGTTATATACTGATTTGATATTAGAATATTGTTTCCTTTTAAATTAACAAGGGGCTCGCCGGCCTTAGTAAAACTTAACAAAGGGCTCGCGCGAACCCTTCCGAGCCCCGTTTAGCCCATCCCTGTATTTCAAATAATTTAGAGCTGAAAACGTGCCCCATTACATTTAAAAGAAAAAAATGATAATAGACAGATAAACAAAATTAATCTAACTAAAAGAAGATCTGAATAGGCACAATGAGAAATATTTTTTTATATTAACACTCGAGATCAACTTGAATGAGAAAAACAAATAACAAACAACCACCTCGAGATCTCAAATTTGATGTTAACATTGCCCAGTAAACGGAGATTTTCTCTTAGCAAACAGATTTTTTTCATATGGAAATAATGAAATATAAACAATCTTCTCTCAGTTCATGTAAATAAATCTCGAAATATCATTTTAAGGTTTTGTCAACATTTCAATAAATTAGAATTGATTTGAGAGAAATACTAAATGATCCACTAAAAATATGAGAAAAATAATAAGTATCCCTTATTTACAACTCAGTTTTTTTTATCATGTCCTCTTCCAATGTGGAGCATATGGACTCCTAATGGAGTTTATCTTAACAGAAATATTTCTACGAGAACTGCTTGTTACTCAGTTGCTCAACCTCTCTTTTTGCAAAGAGAGTAGGAATAGAAGGGTAAGGCGACAGGACTAGTGGTAAGCTAATCGCTCTCGATACACCTCGTTCATAGGATAGGATGGGTGGGAAGTTTAAGACATCACATACAAGGTCAATGTCCAAATTGGATTTTTTTCAATTTTAATTTGAGATCTAAGACATGGGTGTTTGTGAAGTCAATTCTCCTTGAGTTAATCTCATGTGACTTTCGAAAATTCTCATCGAGTATATCTCGTATGATCTTTCAACTTTAAAATATTTGACGCATTGGCGTAAGCTGTAATGTCAAATATTTTTTTAATATTAAAAAAATAATAATAAAAAAAAGTCCATGCCTTCGAACAGAAATTAATAAATCGATTGAAAAATAAATTTATAAAACTGCCCGTGACCTTCGTAGCCAAAGCCACAACGTTGACCACTCGACCACACAGGCGGCTCAGTTTAAATGTGTCGAAACTTTGGTCAGCCATATCTCGAAACTACCAGTTTTTAATTATAGTACTATGGAACTAAGCCAACTATCTTAATCTCGTATACAAAAACCGTCTGTAATAATGGCCACCGGATCAGATTCCGTTTTAAATCGGGGCGTGTATATCGACGCAGCACAATTGCATAATAATGAATTATTCTGATGGTATATTTGCGTGTCAGCAGTGTCATTTTAAATTGCATCGCAATCACTCTGTATTGAAATGCAAACTAGGCAGGGAAGTTTAGATCAGGCAAATACGAGCCTCACAGCTCGTTGCGTAACCTTTGCGCCGTGGCGTGTCAAGAGAATCAATTGTCAATTAAAATAAATAAATGCAAACATTGTAATTAACGTCATTGTCAATTATTTATTATGCCGCCTGTGTGGTCGAGT
Organism: Himalopsyche tibetana; assembly: GCA_030503985.1. Classification (NCBI taxonomy): domain Eukaryota; kingdom Metazoa; phylum Arthropoda; class Insecta; order Trichoptera; family Rhyacophilidae; genus Himalopsyche; species Himalopsyche tibetana. The sequence continues at coordinate 28,331 of JAPJYX010000072.1, forward strand.
GGTCAACGTCGATGGCTTCGGCTAGGGAGGGCATGGGTTTAAATCACGGTACGGACAGTTTTATAAATTGATTTTTCAATCGATTTATGAATTTCTGTTCAAAGGGATGGATGTATGTGATGTCTTGAATTACCCCCTCTCACCCATTCTATCATATGAATCTCTATCGTATGGAGAGCGATTAGCTTACCACTAGTCCTGTCTTAGTCCTATCCTTCAATCCCTACTCTCTTTGGAAAAAGAGAGGTTGAGAAACTGAGTAACAAGCAGTTCTCGTCGAAACACTTCTGTTGAGATAAACTACACTAGGAGTCCATATGCTTCACATTAGGAGCGGACATGGTTTAAAAAAAATAAAAATGTTTATTAAGTTTTTCTTAGTAAGCTAAAACAGAATTTGAAATTTATATTAATAACTTTTTCATTCTACTGTTTGTATGAATATGTGACACGTGTTTTGTCTCTTTAGGCAGTTCTAGTTCATCCATGCACCTGAACGCCTGAAGATGCCGAAAGGTGAAAGCCGGTTTGTTAGTGGCAAAATTTGTGTGAATGTACATAATTTGAACGATTCAAATTTCTTTAGGGAGCGTTTAAAGACTATATTATATCTACGTTAATTCTATTAAATTGAGTATCGAATATTCTACATTTTTTTATCCATGTCCGCTCCCAATGTGGAGTACATGGCCTCCTAATGGAGGTATTTCAACATAAGTTTTTTTTTCTGTGAGAACTGTTTGTTACTCAGTCGCTCAACCTCTCTTGTTTTTTTTTCAAAGAGATTAGTAGGGAAAGAAGGATAAGGTCAAGACATGACTAGAGGTAAACTTATCGCTCTAGCTACGTGTAGTTGCTTAAAGATTGGAAATGGTGGGAGGGACATCAGAAACACCCATGCTTTCGAACAGAAATCGATATATTGGTCTTAAAAGTTTTTTTAAAAAAGAAAATTTTGCAAGGTTGATGAGTCTTAGTTAAAATTCTGTGACGTATATAAGCGTCAAACTGAAAATAGGCAACTAAACATTAGGAACCTATAAAAATTTAACAGTGAAACCCGATCTTGGAATTCCTCATCTTCGCGTTGGGGTTGTTTAATTTTAAAAGGTTCGGCCAAGCCCCATAATAACAATTGTATGTACTACCGCGTTAATCGTTCTCCGATGTACCGATATCCTCGATCTAAAGTCTAAATATTATCGCCACGTTACAAAACATTTTTTTAGGTTTTTTTACCTGGTTGCAATTTTCACAAGCCTTTCTTTTTTCAAACTTAAAAGCTAAACTTAGATACTAATTCGGAATTTGCAGCTTAAATTCTTTTGATAGAGCGTGTATCAAGTTTGACACATTGTGATTATTGAAAAAAAGCTGTTTTGAAAAACTGATGGTAACGCCTTTTTTTCCACAGTCGATATGTATGTATTATAGTATTGATTGCCACTATATGACTCGCTGACATTACACGCTGAATATGTTTCACGATTTTTATTTACGAACAATATTTCCTCATTTATGTAATTCTTGTTTGATTTCAGGTTGCATCCTATAGTTGGTGTTGTCATCGATTTAAAAAATACAGCGGTCGTGACTAGATGTCAGGGGTCAGGTCAGGACACATTTCAAGTTCATACTAGGGCTTATACAAAAACCGACTTTTGAATAATATTGACATTTGAAAGATTGTTTAAAAGTCAAGAATTGTTTGGAGATTAAGCAAACGCCTTATTAATGTATTGGCAGCCCATCGCTGTATTAAAGTAACTGAAAGCGTTACAGCACTGTAGGGATTTTAGCTAAAACAAGATTTACTTGACAATAATCTAAGGACAAAGTTAACTTAAAAAAAAGAGTTACATCTATTCTGAAATTGATTAGGTAAGAAACTATTGAAGCATAACCTAACAGACGTTTACTCGTGTAGAACCAAATCGATTTCAATTTTGGCATATTTCTATGGTGCGATTTCGCATTTACAATTTTAATATCGATCTGTTTCTTGCATTATGATTATCATTGTTATCCAAAAAATAAAACAGATAAAAAACGTTTTATACAAATAGAAAGTAACTTATTTTTGATGTGGTTATTTTATCAAGCTGTCGCCGTAAGGGGCACAACTTTTACAATCAGACAAAGAAATTGCATGCAAGGATTTTAAGCATTAAAAATTTATAGGGAACAAAATTTGTTTATCGATACAAAGTCATTCTATAATACTTAACTTCTCAACGTTAACTCTTGCGGCTCGGAGACTAGAAAAATACTTGTCAGCCGAAAGGGGTCTTTTTTGACCCCAGTGGTTTCCTCATTATTGGCCTTATTCTTATGAATTTCAAAAAAAAAATAGTCCAAGGGCTTAAAAATATCTCTTTGCATCATTCCTCATACATTTTTTTATAAAAATCTGTGGTTTTTTAATAAATAATCATATTTTAAGTTGCGCGTAAAAAAGACGTCATGCCAGCACACATATAAATTGACTACTGACGAGTGTTCTCAGCGTTCCAAATTATCATACGAACAATCGTTATCGCGGGCGCTAATCAGCTGATAAGCGTTATCGCATATTTATATAAACTACAAAAGGTCCAAAAAACTATGATATAAGAATACCTTAATTATAAACATTGTATCACCCATATTAAAATAGATATTTACGAAAATGTTGGTATTGGGGTCGCATTTCTTGAGCTTAGAAACGGAAAAGTTAACCTTATTCTAGACTTTTTCTTTCAGCTAGTTTAAATAAATTTTTAAGTACACTCAATCCTCTTTTTACACGGGCGATACGTTCCACGTAAAACAGATTAAGTAAATATATATCAATGAAAGAAATGTTTCATTACTATTAACCGAGTTATTTTGAAGCGTGCAAAAGAGACATTCTTTAAAACTATACAAATTAAAGATTTGTAAACTGTATAAATATTTACCCAACACTCAAACCAATGCTCTCATTTTCCTTGGCATTCAATTCTCTACATATACGTCTCTAAATTTGAATATTGTATAATGTTCTCATATCTATCAAAGGTTTCTACAGTAATATTTTATTATAAATAATGACTGAGTTATCATCCAAATATGGATTGACGTAAGATGCAGGCAAAGGAAAAATAGCTTTGTTCTTTTACACACTTTTAGATAAAGGGAAAACTACATAAAATCTGGTACTAGGGATAGAAAAATAAAGGACAAGTGAGCTCTCGCTACACCCAGTTATTAAAGAACCAGAAGGATGGACGGAGAGGAAGTGATGTGAATTGACATCACAAACACCCAGTCTTTGATCACAAATTTGAATTGAATAATTCTCAAATTCACTGTGATCTGGCCGGGAATCGAACCCAGACCTGCGTGATCGGCAGAGCAAGTTCTAACCAACTGGGCCACAGCAGGCGCCAAATTAATTTCTAGCCATACATTATAATCAGCCGAAAATTTGACAGCATTAGTTTAATTTCGACATATATGGGATAGTGTTGCTTTTATACCTGACGACTTATAATATATAATATTTTTTGATTATAATGGAAATACTTGAAATCATATTTAACCGATGATCATGTATAATACATAATGTCCCGCAAAGATATTATAATATGAACACCTCTAGTATACTGTCTTTACAATGTGGATTGTTGATGTAGATAGCATTGCTAATTATTATTGTCTTAATAGCTTTGACTAAGGCTATTGCATTTGAAACATTGAAATTGCAGAAGAGGGTAACACGCAAGCGCTAGGTGACACATGCATAGGTCAGAGAATTGCATTTCAACCGTTATAAAAGTAGCGATTGCACGGTTTCTCACCTCACCGTGTGTAATGAACAGAACATACTGTCACGGAACAAGAATGAAATATGTAACAACTCGCTATTGTATATGAGGAGCTTAGTATCATAGCTCGCACTCTCCAAATAACGAGTTTTGAGAAAATTAAAAAAAAATAGTGTTTGGTCAATATTGTTGAAAAATGCCGTTTAATATCAGTTCTGATGGTCTACAAACAAACGTATGAATATGTATTATAACGATAAACAACAATTAGTGTTAAAAAAAAGTTTTTTCCTATAAAATTGACGGTAACCGGGTAAAACAGAACATCACAAAACGTACAATATATCTTTAGAAAACACTAGTATTGATATGTTTTACAATCAATTAGTAATCTCTATGTAGTATTAGATACAATAAATAAAACAGCAATCTTGCATATCAATAACGCTTTCAAATTGAAATTGTCGTAAATACACTTATATTTGACGATTATAATAGTCGCCATTGACTGATAAAGTAAAGCATACGTTATTACACACTGTTCTGAAATTATTACCTGTTAATCTATAATATTTTTCCAATAAATAGTTAAGAAGAAACAGGTATCATTCATTTAAGATTTCGACTGAAGGTGCTTGGTGGAATTTCAATATTAAATTTGAATCGTTCAAACTATGTACATTCTCACAGATTTTGTCACTAACGACCCGGGTTTCGCCTTAAAGGTATAGTGTCAAAGGACATAGATCATACTAGGTATTGGCGTAGAATCATTTTTTTAGGAAATACAAGTCTTAAAATTAAAAAACAGCTAGCTGATAGTGTAAGACCTGCTTTTTACTGTAAAAACTCTTTAGGCAAATTATTAGTTAATAATAAAGATAAAATACATTACTTAAATAAATCCGGGATTTATAGATTGCAATGCTCTTGTTGTACAAAGTTTTATATCGGCAAAACAGAAAGAACACTGAACATCCGGGTTTTAGAACATATGGCAGCCTTTAGATTGAAAAAAGACACGTCTACTTTTGCTAATCACTTAATATCGGAAGGACACGTGTTCAATCAGGAACAAGGGATAAAAATGTTACACCCAAATACGGACAGTCATAAGCTCTTTTTCCAAGAAATTTTAGAAATCAACAAAGCACAGTTGCAAAATCTTCCGATTTTAAACGAAATATCAAATTTCCCCACATCTCCGCTTCTATACCCTATATAACCATAAAATCATATAATCATAAAACCTTTGCCGACAAACAAATTATATAATTCTTGAAACTGCTCACTAGTCAAATCTGTTGGTATTCCCATGGGCTTATCCTTTTTGCCAGCAGTGGCTTTGGACTCAGTGATACATTTATATCTTATATAAACACGAAACTTTCATTTACTAAGCGTCAGTTCAAGTTCATCCGTGCACTTGAATGCCTGAAGATGCCGAAAGGCGAAACCCGGGTCGTTAGTGACAAAATCTGTGAGAATGTACATAGTTTGAACGATTCAAATTTAGGTATCATTCAACTTAAAATCGATTGTGTTCTGAATTGTCTATGTACTATGTTCTCATGTTCTGTTTTAACATGATCTGTTTATTCATGGAACCAAAATTGACACATTCAAGCAAATTGTGATTTCTCCAACACTCAAATTATCATTATCCAAGCTTTGTATTTGTGTAACAAATCACTTTTTGAATGTTTGCTCCTCGATTTTAAGATGAGCTGAGCTGACCAGAGGTGAGCTGGAAGAGGTTTGGAGAGGCTCGCGCGAGCCGCTTGTTAAATTTTACTAAGGCCGGTGAGCCCCTTGTTATTTTAAGAGAAAAAAATATTCTCAGATCAAATTAGTATATAACTGCAATTTCTGACTTATATATTATCTACGACAGATTTAGTATACACAGTAGTACATTTTAGATTGATTAAGTTTACGGTAAATAGCAGATTGTTACATATTATAAGTGTATTAAGTAACAATCGATTGCTCATTTAAGTATTGCATATAATTGCATAGGAGTGATAAAAAAATTCACTCCTTTCCATAAGGATTGAGAATTGCTTTGAAATTAAGCGAGCTCTATGTTTATGTATTGACAGCCCACCGCTGCGAGAACACTGGCACGATTCTTCAGATTAAAAAAATATACCTTTAATATTCGTTTCATAGAATCTTTTGAATCTGAAATTTCTCAAATAACTTAAAATCAATGGACCAAACAGTTTCTAAATATAATCGATAGTTTGCACACAGTTTTTACACAGTGTAACAAAGCTATTCAGGGCCCAGAGCCGCGCCGAGGTTGCGATAGTCACGCGTTGATATCTCCCGGTGTAGACCTGACCTCGCGATTGATTACTTCTCTCGGTAGAGAGTATTCACCTTCAAATTATTGAGCAGTCAAAATATAGGCATTATTGAATCGAACTACACAACATTGCTGAATGTTTAATAAGCCTTCCAAATATGTTATCAACGGCCGACGATTCACATAAATATGTTTTATCGTTCAGTTTCCAAGTTGCAACAATGCTATATTTTTTTTATAATCCATGTCCGCTCTCAATATATCTTAACTCTCGCGGCTCAGAGACTAGAAAAATACGTCTCTGCCGATGGGGCTCTTTTTTGACCCCAGTGGTTTCCTCATTATTGGCCTTATTCTTATGAATTTCAAAAAAAAAAATAGTCCAAGGGCTTTAAAATATCTCTCTGCATCATTCCTCATACATTTTTTTTATAAAAATCCGTGGTTTTTTTAATAAACAATCATATTTTAAGTTATCATATTAAAAGACATCATCCCAGCACACATATGAATTGACGACTGACGAGTGTTCTCAGCTATCTTACGGACGATCGTTATCGCGGGTGCTTATCGCTTGATATCGCGTAATCGCGTTATCACATACTTATATAAACTACAAAAGGTACAAAAAACTATGATATAAGAATACCTTAATTATAAGCATTTTATCACCCATATTACAATAAATATTTAAGAAAATGTTGATATTGGGGTCGCATTTCTTGAGCTAAGAACCGGAAAAGTTAATAAAAGTTTCTCTATGATATTGTTTTGTTAATCAGTTACTCAACCTCTTTTTTCTAAAGAGAGTAGTAGAGATAGAATGATAAGGCTAGGAAAGGACTAACGGTTAACTAATCGCTCTCGCTTCGCCCAGTTATTGAAGGATTGGAATAGTGAGAGGGGATTTTTAGTCATCACAAACACACACGCTTTTGAACAGAAATCGATGAATCATAAGACTCAAACTCGTTCGATCTGGCACGGAAGCCAACAATAATAACCACTGCTCTATAGGACCCGACATTTTTTCACTAGAAATTTTACTGAGTGTAACAAAATATCATCCTTGTTACAGAGTTGAAAAACCCGGCTTTTGAATGTGTACTGTTTAGCTAAAAAAAAAACAACGAAGCCATAGATTTTAAAAAAAACGACAAGCTCTAATTACGCTCGCATTAGAAAAACCTTCATCTGGCCGCTTTTAGATAGCAAGTTTTATCGATAATCATCATCCAAACAAAGTACGCATGACGTAATCAAGTTACTCTACAGCAAGCATCCAGTAACTAGAAAAAGAAAACTGTGTTTTCTGAAACAGGTTTCTTATCATAAATTGCTCTTTCACATCGACGGTCTTGTTACGGCATCAGATAATATAGCTGCAAGGCAATTTTCACTTCACAGTTAATGCCATATTGCTCTGAAGTTATATCTACAATAATAATTACCTATTATTATTAACTTTATGGTTAAATTTTATGACTACATATTTATTTTATTTAAGAATGATATGCGTTTTGGTAGTGGCTCTAATTTTAGTTCCTTAATGGTAATATTAATGGATACCATTAATATTACTTTCGATGGTTTCGGCGGTAACTTTGTGGAAGTTCATTTTAATAGAAAATTTAAATTAACTTTGATTATTCCACGTATTGTGTTACTAACTGTGACACGTGTTTCGCTTCTTTCAGAGGCATCTTCAGACTTACTATCGCAAAGTTTGCTTAAGTAATGAAGCAAGATTGATTATAACATTTTTAAATTATGAAATTACAAAATGGAAAATGGTTTTGGGTTTTTTTTTCCCTTTTAAGAGGAGTAAGAAGGTTATTAGAATATAGGAGGATGTTAAACTTTGCGATAGTAAGTCTGAAGATGCCTCTGAAAGAGGCGAAACACGTGTCACAGTTAGTAACACAATACGTGGAATAATCAAAGTTAATTTAAATTTTCTATTACCATTAATATTACTTGGAAGACTATCTCATTTTTACTTTAGTGTACAAAATTTACATTTAGTACCTTGTTGTTTTTGGGTCGCGTACTGTTACGTGAACAGTAATAGTGTGACTTTGGGGCTGTCTGGGACACATATTGTAGAGGACTATATAGAGACAGCTTGCTTCTTCTTCCAACCGGTGGAATTGATACGTACTGTTCAACCATCGAGTTCTTTTCAGAAAGTGTATTCAAAATTTCTAGTATATCATGCTAGACAAAACATGTGGTTGATGTTTGACAGAATTTCCACGTGCTGGTTATAATATTATGGTATAAGTCCCAAAACAGAGACTCACGGAAACAAAAGTACGCGCCACGCATTTTCAATGTACATACCTTGAAGTACATTGAAAGACATACATTTTTTTTTATTAATATTCTACCCACAACACGTTGGGTTATTATCCATCGTGTAACTTGGTATGGCTGCGCGTGATGTCTTGAATTACTTCCCATCTGTCCTATCTTTAAAATCAAATGAGCGTAGCGAGAGCGATAAGCTTACCACTAGACCAGCGGTTACCAAACTACGGCCCGCCGCAGATTTCCATCCGGCCCGCGAAAAGTTCTGGATTTTTGCATAGAAATTATTCATATAAGAATTATTATTATCATATAAATTTTCATGATTTAGTTGTGAATTCACGACAACTATTTATTTCAAATCATCAATTGTCATACAACTATCTGGTAGGGGACTCAAAGTGAAGGAAGTTGTATAGAAATTGGAGGCGAGACGACCAGATGTTCGTTTACTCAAAAATATCTCGAATTTTCTCATTTATTGAAATTCTAAGAAGGACAAACATTCTTATTATTATATAACCACATAAAATGAAATACTATTATGGTTGGATTCCAGTAAGAATTTATTTGTCGTCCAGCCCACTTCTCAAAAAGTTTGGTGACCCCTGCACTAGACCAATCCTTCTACGAGTACTCTGTTTTAAAAACTTGTAACAAGCAGTACGAACACTTTTATAAACAATTTTATTGATTTAAGCTCCATTAGGTGTCCATATGCTCTACATTGGGAGTGGAAAAAATATATAATGAAAAAAAAAATTGAATAGAAAAATTAACTGGCAATTTTTTATTTTTATTTTGAACATTCGAGATCAACACATACCGAAAATTTGAAATTATGTACACTAACTTTCCTAGTAATTAAAAGCAAAACAGTTTGATTGATTTGTATTGGTCTTATCGCTAACAACTGTAGGAAAGTGTATTTCATGTAATATTACCAATTGTGCTATAAAAAATAACTCTGAATTCAATTTAATTTCCTGTCATTAAAGAGGCGATGCTTTTTTTTGTAATTTCACCACAACAATACAAGTATGCATATATTTTCTATCATTAAATAAACATGGAAACCACGAAAAATAATAAAGCCAATTATTGAAACGCGAAAGTGTGAAATATAAATTACACACTTTGAGATACGCAGTGATTTTAAGAGTCCGCTGATGTGACTTATTATTTATATTGTTTATAATTTTGTGAAAACTTTTTAATTTACAGAGATATTTAAACACTTTTAAATAATATGATAATACTGCTAATAAATTATTATTATTATTTCAATAAATTAAGTAAATTGTGATTTATAGTAAAAAATATTGTCATTAGACATATCTTTTGTAACATCTGCGCGTATTAATTATAACTCCAACAATATAAAAAAATATTTGGTAGAATGGAGAAAATTGTATTGAAAAATAAAAATAAAACATGTTAAAATTTTCTTTAGATTTTTAGATTATTAGATTTCATTATCGCCAGGATAAGTAAAATTGTTCAAGCAATCACTTTCTTCAATAAAAATGTAAAATTTATAGATTTGGGTGCCCAACCTTTCTTGAGCTTAGTACTACTTTTCAATGTAAAGTTTTCTCGCGATCGACTTCCAGCATGAATATTATAAGAAATTGTATTTAGGATAAATCACTTTCAACGAAAGTGTAAAATTTATAAACATATTCTTAATAAATCGTTAAATGTTTTGTATGATATTATTCGACCTTTGATATGTGTTTATTATAGACCAAGGGTGCCCAACCTTTTTTGAGCTTAGTACTACTTTTCAATCTAAAGTTTTCTCGCGATCGATTTCCAGCATGAATATTATAAGAAATTGTATTTAGGATAAATCACTTTCAACGAAAGTGTAAAATTTATACAAATATTCTTAATAAATCGTAAAATGTTTTGTATGATATTATTCGACCTTTGATATGTGTTTATTATAGACCAAGGGTGCCCAACCTTTTTTGAGCTTAGTACTACTTTTCAATCTAAAGTTTTCTCGCGATCGACTTCCAGCATGAATATTATAAAAAATTGTATTTAGGATAAATCACTTTCAACGAAAGTGTAAAATTTATAAACATATTCTTAAAAAATCTTAAAATTTGTGTGATATTATTTGGTCATTGATGCTTTCATTGCAGACAAAGGGTGCTCAACCTTTTTTGAGCTTAGAGCTACTTTTCAATCTTAAGTTTTCTCGCGATCGACTCCTAACATGATTCTCATAAGAAATTATATTTAGGGTAGATCAAAGTTGTATGAGGCTTTTGTACGTTTCAGTCGATAATACGTATCATTAGTGTATGTCTCTTGCAAGGTTTAGGTATTAAAATAACATTAACGTAGCGATGACGCACCCGCAAGTTTCTATTAAATCAATAGCGCTATTTACGCCCACGCTTATTGCTAAGACCATTTATAATATATACCGTTCGGCTATACGGTCATTTTTAATGTTTGTTGGGATGTCAATAATATAAAAATAAAACGAATAGTATTTATGATAAGGTAATAAATAAACATTGACAGTTTTTGGAGTTGAAAAGGAATTCGATTCATACTAAAAAGTTGTATGATTTCTTTATCATTAATCATTAGAATTTTTCACTTTCAATTCTTGGATAATATTTCATTTGATTATGAATTATTATGTATCTAAATCTACCACTTATTCAGTGCATATGGCTACCGCATGGCTTCTCTAAGATTATCTGTCATCCACCAGTTTTTCTATTTTCTTCTTCCGTCAGTTGGTAAAAAAGACAAACAAAATTCAAGCACTCTGAGAGCATTTGCAGCACATGTTCAATTCAGGTCCATCGTTGCTTTTATTTGAACGTGATAAAGGGCTGGTATTTAACTTAAATAGTTCTATCACCAAAACCAAGTTGTACCATCATTGAATTATCATAAATATTTTCGTGCACTTACATATTCATTTTAATGTTTCTTCATAAAAATTACTAAAGTACTACAGTCTCGGGACGCGAGAATTTCCCGGGTCATGACAAATTAACGTCTCATGTCCCAGGATATAAATAATAGTCAAGACTTCAAAATCCCTAGTGCCGACGATGTCAAACTGTATAGTCGAAGGAAGGAACAAACTTCAAGCGATGTATTGATATTTTTAAAAATGTCTGACATCTCTTATTTTTTAAAAATAATATTGACGTTTCCGTGAAATATTCGCATTTTATACATTCTGCTTAGAATTCAAAATGAATTGCGGAACAAATCTGTGAGTCACTATTTAATTTGCTTCCAACAATGCGGATTTTCCATCTATACAAGAGTGAAACAATATTCATATATTAAATTTGCATAGTATTACTCAGTATCAAGTACATAGTAAAGTTTGTATTCTTTAGCATGTGTAAATTTGATCTATCATGAAGTTTGATACATCTTACACTTGCATATATATTGAGCTCTTCATTATTTTTAATCATAAATATATTAGTGCTTTCGAAAAAAATGGTATCAAGCGTTTTCCTAAAGATAGCTTTTCATCTAGTCCGCATCCGTTTCCAATATGAAACAAATGGCTTTCTAATAAAGATATCTCAAAATAAACATATTTTACGAGAACTGTTTGTTTCTCAGTTGCTCAATCTATTTTTAAAAATAAAACAGTATATTAGACAAATCTGATTCTCGTCACAGAACTGATTCCGAGTCTATAGAACTGGTATTGATTTGTATTATTACATTAATTTGTGATACGTTACCTGATGCATTACATTAAAAAATAACTTAAGATAGAGACAAACAACCAAGGGTTTTTAAGAAAAAAAAAACGAAAAGATTCAAAGCAAAATAAAAATAGAATTTTGCGAATATTAATTTGAAACAATAAAATGCCGATAAAAGGTGCCGAGACTCCGTTATACCACGTTATATGGGAAAAATCTTTTATTATGGGTAATTTTAATGCGCCAAACATTTTAAAATTTGAAAACTATTAGACGTAATTTTATTTTAACGAATAGTCTTGCCCGTATCTTGCCCCACATCCGTGCACTAGAAATGCCTGAAGATGTCGAAAGGCGAAACCCGGGTCGTTAGCGATAAAACTCATGGAAAAGTACAAAATTCAAACAATTCAAATCAGTAAATTGTTATTAATGAATGCATAGTGGCTCATTTACATTGCAAACTTAACAAACTTGTTATTTGTACTTCGAAATGTGTTTTTATGTAAACAATCTAAAACAACATCCAACGCTTAAATCAAATGCATCTAGTTTACAAAAAATATACGACAGCATATTCCAAAGTTCAAAGACTTATAGAATTATAATTAATAATAAAATAAAACATATTCAACACTGTTCATCCATAATCCGTTCAAAGTCAAAACATGCTTAGTCATTCGGTCTTTGAATGTCAGATCCACCGTAATGTCAAGTTTATTTACGAGGCTCATTTTTATTATTTTAAAAATTCTTTTAAAAAACATTTTGCACGAGTAAAGGAAATACAATTACTCAACTTCCCTTATCAGTGTTTAGCTTCCGACAAAATCATTCACTGTTTTACGGTCGGCTTATTCTAATTGCTCGAGTTTCTTGATAGCGTAGAGTAATTAACGAAGAAAATTACTATTTACAACTGGAAGGAAAAAATACATTTACATATTGTTATTATATGTTCAAGTAAAAATCGATGAGCGTGTAATATGCTTGTCCCTTGAACAATGCGTACCTGTTACAACACGGTTGACAAATTTGTGAGGGCCGTGTATTAAGTGATATTACATTGAGCAGTTATTTAATTTATCAACCTAATTATTTTTGCCGCCAGAGTGGTTGAGTGGTCAACGTTGTTGGCTTCGGCTACGGAGGGCCCGGGTTCAAATCCCAGTACGGACAGTTTTATAAATTGATTTTTCAATCGATTTATGAATTTCTGTTCAAAGGCATGGATGTATGTGATGTCTTGAATTCCCCTCTCTCACCTATCCTATCCTATGAACGGGGCGTATCGAGAGCGATTAGCTTACCACTAATCCTGTCCTAGCCCTATCCTTCTATCCCTACTCTCTTTAGAAAAAGAGAGGTTGAGCAACTGAGTAACAAGCAGTTCTCGTAGAAACACTTCTGTTGAGATACACTCCATTAGGAGTCCATATGCTCCACATTGGGAGTGGAAATGGTTAAAAAAAATAAATAAATAAGCGATAAAAATAAGCAAAAAACCATAGTATGTCATTCAACGTACATGTAATAATTTGAAAAAAAATGAGCATCGTTCTAACAATGTCTCCTAGAATGACTACTTGCATGGCATTAAGATTACGCCTAAGAAAAATGTACTAAAATCATTTACTATAATGCTCTTTCAACAGTTAGCCGAAATTGAAAAATAAAACACAAAAAAAAGTTAATTAATATGTATTGATGGTCATAAGAAGGCAAACGTAGGCCATTACTTTACTTAAACTCCCCAGATATGTATTGTTGTAAATATACTACGACATGTCGTAGTAAATGTCTAGGTAGAAGCACATTGCATATATTTGAATGATAAGTTTAGCTGTTTTTACTTTACCCTGAATATAAATCGAATACTTACCCCGAATGCGACCCCAATACCCATATTTTCTTAAATATCTATTTTAATATTGGTGATACAATGTTTATAATTAAGGTATTCTTATATCATAGTTTTTTGGACTTTTTGTAGTTTATATAAATACGTGATAACGCGATAGCGCGATAAAAGATCGTTTGTAAGATAGTAGCTGGGCTAAACTCGTCAGTTGCAATTTCATATGTGTGCTGGGATGACGTCTTTTTTTACGCGCAACTTAAAATATGATTATTTATTGAAAAAACACGGATTTTTATATAAAAAAAAAATGTATGAGGAATGATGCAGAGAGGTATTTTAAAGCCCTTAGACTATTTTTTTTCTGAAATTCATAAGAATAAAGCCAATAATGAGGAAACCACTGGGGTCACTAAACGACCCCCATCGGCAGAGAAGTATTTTTCTAGTCTACGAGCCGAGAGAGTTAACGAAAAAATGTAAATAAAGAGTTTTTTCATGTCCCCTCCCAATATATGTATAGCATACGTACTCCAAATGGAGCTTATCTCCACGGAAGTTTTCTACAAGTGCTGTTGGTCTTTTAGTCGTTCAACCTTTCTTTTTAGAAGACAGTAGAGTATAGAAGAATAGGTATAGACAGGACTAATGGTTAGCGTATAGCTCTCTTTGTTTGTGGGATCGCATGGGAGGAAAACCTCAGACATCTGTGCCTATTTTTCGTACTGGGATTCGAACCAAAAAACACCATAACCGTAGCCAAAAACGCTAATCTCTCGACCACGAACCCGACAAATAATCACAGTTTTAAAGAATAATATACAATTTTTTATGTGAACTAATTATTAGGGTTATTGGGATATTGGCTAAGAATTTTTAGCTTAGAATAAATGCCCATTCTCTAACATTTAATAGTATTTTGTAACATTAACCTTTAGATGAATATGGACGTACATGTACGCCGGCGCCATTTTTCTGTAAAATAACAATATGTCAGCAGACACATAGAAGTATCTGTCTGAGCATCACAATGGCTTAAGTTCATAGTACATATCGACTGTGGAAAGGAAAAATGACGTAACCCACAGTTTTTTAATAACAGTTTTTTTTCGAAAATCACAATGTATTAAACTAATACACGTTATATCAAAAGGATGTAAGCTGAAAATGTCGATTCAGTATCTAAATTTAGCTTTTAAGTTTTAAAAAGATGAGCTTGCGTAAATCGAAACCAAGAAAAGAGACTGAAAAAAATGTTTTTCCTAGATTATTTCTTTAATTAATATTAGATTATGTCAATTAAACAACAGTTTCCGTGCAATATAATGTTGTGTATATTTCATCATTTGCATATGGCCCTAAATCATCAAAACATTTTTTTTTGTGCCTCCTGTAAAATTTGCTATGTGTGGGTTACGTCCTTTTTCCTTTCCACAGTCGATATGTTATATCAAAGCCCTATATAAGAACTTAAGACTGCTATGGTATATTACATACTGCTCTGTAAATAACAAAAGTTACTATAGGGGGCTTTGAATATACACATAAACACTTTTCAATATTTAAACATACCTTATTTCAAAAGACCGTCTATAAAAAACCTTTTTTAAAAGCTCCATATATCACGAATTGATTATGGGGGTAGTTAGACAATAAACTGGAACGCACGAATACAACAAAAACCTTTTATGATTGTAGGTAACTCAAGTAATTTTTATTTATCACTTAGGGAATTTTTGGGTACATGATAAAATTAGATTTCTTTACATTTTATTTTACGTATCTTATTTTCTAATCTTAGTAAAGGTATTAAAAAAAAACATTTAATTTTATTTCATCGGAATCTTAGCTACCCACTACACCACTGACTGTGATTGATTTAGCTAGATTTAATCAATTACACAATTAAATTTTGTACATTCACACAAATTTTGCCACTAACGACCCAAGTTTAGCCTGTCGGCATCTTCAGGTATTCAAGTGCACGGATGAACTTGAACTGACGCTTAGTAAATGAATGTTTCGTGTTTATATAAGAAATAAATGCGTCACTGAGTTTAAAGCTATTGCTGGCGAAAAGGATAAGCCCATGGGAATGCCTACAGATTTGAGTAGTGAGTAGTGTTAAGAATTATATTAATTTTGCTTCTCGGAAAAGGTTTTATGATTATATTTATATAGGATATAAAAGTGGCGACCCAGGCATGCTTAATGTTTCATTTAAAATTGGAAGACTGTTCAACTGCGCTCTGTTTGTTTTCTAGAATTTCTTGGGAAAGGAGCTTAGAGCTTCAGAAATAAATGTATCATTGAGTTTAAATCCATTGCTGGCGAAAAGGATTAGCCCATGGCCGATTTTAAATAAACAGCTACACATGCCTGGCTCTCCAC